>JANPWX010000318.1:420825-458538 GCA_024734555.1 Trochalopteron elliotii
CCTCCAGGTGTGCATCCCACTGCTGCAGCACACATCTGGATTCACTGGAACAATCCAGGCTAATCTGTGTTTTGTTTCCAGAGGGTTGTTACTGATCCTGGTGAGAGATTGTGAGGGTGGAAAGGAGAACAGGACAGGACACGCCAGCATCAGCCCTGCCAGGCTGAGGAACACAGCCAGTGTGAGTCCGTGGCACACAGGTTTTGCAGCCAGCCTCCAGAGCTCCTACAAAACTGCCTCTGGAAGTCCTCAGCACATGGATTTTGCTAGATTCCTCAGCATTCTTAAATTCAGGTGTGGCACCCACCAGTCATTTATAAACTGCAGTTCCTGAAGTAGGGTCGTAACTCAAAAAGATTCACATTTTCAGGAATTCTGAGCTTTAGCTGTTGCCAGTAGCTTTCCTGGGAGCTGCTGAATGTTTATTGCAGTGGCCTCTTTAGGTACAAAGCATCCAAAAACTTCACCTTCCACTCTGAAAATAAGCAGTGCATTTGTAGGTTCTTTCTTAAGGAGTGTTTGCTCACTGGCCTGGGGGATTTGGCTCAGAAATTCAGAGTTTAGCTTGGTACAAGGTTTCAGCTTTTCAGAATACTTTGATGGTTTGGACTGGGTGTCAGTTCAGGAATTGTGCTGTGGGATTGGAGGCAGTGAACCCACTCCTCTTCCCGTTTTTGGTGCACTTTTGTCTCTGGCAGAAATGAGGCTTTTCCCGACAGGCAGGACCAAAGCAGCAGAGGCAAATAATCCCTCCATGGAGAGCACAGTGCTTTAGGCTCGTGTCTGTCACACACCCCCCTGATCCCTCAGTGGGGCTTCCAGGCAACCCAACAAACACAGCAGCTCCCAGTGCTCTGCTGGGCTGGCACCCACACTCTCAGATGCTGCTGGCTCACAGGAGGGATCTCTCCCATCAGTGGATACGGGGCTGGGCTGGAGCTCCCTGCAGGTTCCTGGTGCCTTTGAGGACCTGAGCTCCCACTGCTGGGAAGGGCAGGCTGAGCTCTGACCAGGCTGAGCTCTGACCGTGCCTCCGGTTCAGAGCAAACACTTGGCATCGTTTAACGTGACTCAAAGTACGCCTTTTCACGTTAGAACTGAGGAGGAATGCGCCTCTGACCCTCCTGGGAGTGGTGCGAGGGAAGCCACAGCCCCTGGGGGAGTGTCATTAGCGTCAGCCAGGGCTGATCAAACCCAGCCCGCCCCGGCTGCCCTGGGTGAGTGAGTGTGTGACAGCCCTGCTGGCAGCTGCTGTGCTTGGCATTCCTGCAGAGCCCCATCCCAGCCCTTGGTGTTTATTTGTTCCAGGCATGATCTTTCCTTGTTTACCACCCTTTTCCATAACCAGGTCACCCATCCTGGATTGGCCAAGCTGGGGTCATCCCAGCACTGGCAGTCACTCTGTGCCTGCCAGTCTCATCCTCCTTATCTTCCATTTCTGATTTTACTGATCCTCTCTTCATGTTAAGCAACATTTCAGTCTCAAAGCTGTGTTTTGGAAGGTAGCTTGAATTTTTATCAGTCTCTTCCAGATGCTGTCCAGCCTGTCTGGCTGTTTTTGTGCCCAAGTGGCAGATCTGGCAGTCAAGGAACTCTCCCTGCCTATCCTTAAGTGTAATGATGACAAACTATGGTTAAATTTGTAATAGAGCATAGGAAGTTTTGTACCAATCTGGGTGTAGCAATAACAGTTTTAGATGAGCTCAGTACCCACTAAAGTCAATGGCAGGACTGTTGTGTTGATCTCTTTATTTCAATATAATGTAACTTAGAGCTGAAGTTTGGTCTTGCACCTACTGCTTGTGACAGCAATGTATGAACTGATGGAGCAAACCAATCAAAAGAGCTAAACATTCAAAATGAGGTGCAAAAGAAGCCATAAATATAAAATGAGCCTGATTTTGGATCAAGTCTGGGTCTGATGCCATTAAAAAATTGAACATGTTGTGTCACGTTCTTCGTTCTCCATGATCAGTATTTACATTTCATCTTTCCCTTTTCCTGTCATCACTGTCTATATTTTATTTATGATTAGAGGAGGAGCTAAAGGTCTGAAAGGCCATCAGAAGGTAAAAACCAGCACACTGCAGTAATGTGTCTGAAGTCATGTGGCAGGTCAATGGTTGCTTTTAAATCAGGTAAATAAATGTTGTATTACAACATCAAAATAATGGAAAATATCATCTGGCAGCAGCCTGGGCTGCACTGGGAGCTGGGTGCAGGAGGTGCTGGTGGTTATTGTGTGCCTGGAGTTCACAGAGTCAGTCCTGAGGGGATATTTTGCACTCAGATGAGGGCTGAGGGCTCTGGCCCACCACAGTTTCCTGTCTCCCTCCTGAGAAAAATCAACATCTGTCACATCTGTGAAGTCACACCACATTTTGGTTATTCTCTGCATTTTTCTTTAATTATGTCCCCTTTTTGCTTCTTAAGAGACTCTTAAAATTTTTGAATATAATAAGAAATAATAATAACCAATTAAAAAGCTGTGGGTATTAAGTGGGAAATAACAGACTGAAACAAAAGTCAAGGATTATCCTGGGAAATGACGTTTATGGATCCTGGACCACTCAGTTCTGTGAGGCAATCTGAGGTTTTGGCTGGGCTTAAAAATGTGGCAGCACAGCTTTGCAAGGAAGAGCTTTGACAGAAATCAGCCAAGCAGATTTTCTGTGAGGTTGGGTGTGGAGGTGGAGCAGCTCTGGGGTGTCCCCTCAGGAGCACTGCTGGCCCTGTCCCTCATGCTCTGTCACACTGGACCCCTCAGTGCCAGGGCTGAGGCTCTCCCTGGGTGACCAGGATGGTCCTGGCAGCAGACAGGGTGTAGACATGGTTATACAAGCAAAAAAAAAAAAAAAAAAAAAAAAAATTCCCCTGTATACTGCATTTCCCTTGTAAAGTTAATACAAACCAGATGGGTGAAAACATTTTTTTTTAGTTGTAACTCCACCGGGACGACCAAATATTATTTATGCACCGTATGGTGAGCACTGAAGGGGAGGGTGAAGAGGTTCTGTATGAGAAGCTTTGTCAGGCACAGCCCAGCTCTGGGGCTTGGGGTTTTGTTGGAGCTCTCCAGATGTGTTTGTGATCAAGGTGTGACAGCAGAGAAGAGCCCAGGCAGAGCTGGCCCTGCACAGGATGTTTGTGTGGAGAGGACAGGACTGGGGAATGCTATAGGAATGTATAAAATCATTTCACATGACACTTGCTTTGAAAACACAGCCAACAGGGAGGAACTTGCAAGGTCCAAATGTAGGTTTGTTTGGTCTTTCTCTGCTCTTATGGTTGAATAATGGTGTTTTAGGACATCTTATTCAAACATAGTAAGTTTTATCATCCAAAGTGGCTGAAAAAGATTATATCTTTTCTACTAAAAAGCCCTTGAAAACCAGCATGTGAAAGCATTAGCTACCAGAAGTAAGTCCAATTAATTTAACCTTCATTACAGTTTCAACACCTTTGGTCTCAGTAATGAAGACACTTTTAATTTGAACTGGACCTGAGGCTTTAATGTGACTTAACTGGACCTTGGGCTTTTGTGTGGCATCTCCTGAAGTCTGCACTCAGTGGTTCATGAGTTCCATTCTGATAACAACGTTAGACAAAAACAAAGTCAAGAGGGAAGGAAAACTCTTCATCAGTGATGCAAACACAAACACTTCTGTGCAGTGTGGAACCATGGATTCATCCTGATAAATCCCTGTGGCCATCAAGGGTTAGGTGAAGTTCAGGATGGTGAAGAAACCATCAGGCTCAACTGGTGTCATTGCCTGAGCTTGGAATACCCACCTAGGAAAGGATGGGGTACAATCTCAACAAGGATTTCTAGACCTGGTCTTTTTGTGCAGCCTTTCTCCTGTGAATCAGGATTTCAGGATCAAGGCCCTCATCCAAAGGCTGCTCAAGTCAATGGAAAAACTCTCATTGTCTTTAGTGAGCTTTGGATCAGGCCCCAAAAGTTGAGTCATACTTTGAATGGAACATTGTTTGAAGCAAAACAGGCTTGAGACTTCATTCACGTAGAGCTTTTAACTGTTAAGTGAAATTTCCCAAACACTTCCTGTGCCCTCCTGCTTCTTCCTGCTGTCCCTCCTCCCCTGGGGACACGTGCCCAGGGAGAACATCATGAGCCCAGTGCCTGACCCCAGTGTCTTCAGCCTGTTCTCTGCCTTTTCCCCATGAAATCCTGGCCATGGGACCAAACTACAGATGTCCCATTTCCCCCCAGGAATGTGGGGGAAAAAACATCCTTAGTTTATTTAACTTCAGCCTTGATATTACCATTGTTATGGACCAGTGAGTATTTGTTTGATCAAATTTTATTTTCAATTCCCATGTAGGTTCCTGTGACTCCACATGTTCTTAGGGGGACTCTTCCTTCTGGATGGAGAGGGGCTGGAGCATTTGGCCACAACTCTGATGAGCAGAGGTGGCAGACCAGCTCTTCCCTTCAGTAGGGTTCCAGCACACAGAAATCGTGGTTGTGCCTCATACTTGTTGTTTCAGTGCTTGTTTCACATCAGCTGGGCAAGGACACTGGGTGGAATGATGTGTTTGTGCTTATTTTTACATGTGACATTTAAGAGGCAAAATAAAGTGTGACGATTTTCTCCAGATGTGTTTATATTAGAGATCTAGAGACATGAGGGATGCTTTGTTGACCTTAGGTACAGGTACTTCATATTTACTAATTCACTATAATCACTATACAAGTGATATATATCCACTGGAACTGTCATCACCCCAAAATAATTAACAGCCCAGTAGTTGGACAATTAGTGGGGATGTGAGAGATTTCTGGGGTCAAACCCAGAAGAACTTATGCCCCAAGTGTTAATGTGAGGGTCTTTCTCACCAGAGCAGTGGCTGCTTTAGGGCTCTCCTCTTGTGACCTTCTATTTTGATTAAAAATTCAGCAAGTCACTAGACGTAAATAAAGATATCCTTTTGAGCCCCAGATGGCCAGAGGGAGGAGACCAAGTTCAATGCCTATTTAATATTTATACAAGACAGGACGGTTCCAATGCCACATTTCAGGTCCAGAATTGTGCAATTTTCCTTTAAGGAAACCTACAGAGAAACCCTTCCCCAGAAAATTCCCAAGTAGCTTTTCCCCTTGTGCTGCCCACAGGCTGTGCCAGAGCAGCTGACGTGCAACCAGATTTTGCCCTCGGTAATTTGAAGTCCACGGGTTTTTCCTGGGGGTGATTCATTTCACAAAAACACACAACAAATAAACAAACACATCAGTGGAGTTAAGAAGCAGCATGTGCTATGGATTAGGGAAAAGAGCACCCCTCGAAAGCCCAGCTGTCATGTTCAGGACAAAGATAATGTTGGATTTTTCCATTCCATTGTCTTCCTTTCTGTCTCCTCTTCTCTCACTGTGTCTCCCTTCATCTGGTCCTCACTCTCTGTGCCATTTGTTTGTTTTCTTGCTCCTAGGCTTTGTCTAGACCAGGCTGTGGGAAGTCTTGGCCAACACCAGCTGACAGCAGTGCAGATAAGGCAGTGAGCCTTGGGCTTTGTTTTAAATGGGCTGACTTAGAGACACTAAAATATTAAATTATCTTCTTTTCTAGATGAGAAAAGTTTGGTTTTAGATGGTTTTTCCTCTGAAATGAATGTTGGTCCTGTCTAGAGCAGGGTCAATACAGCCCCATCACCATCCCTTCTGAACACCTCCAGCCTTGCACAAAGCAGCACTGAGCAGCCTGGCATGTCCAGTTTGTCCTTGATCTGTCCCCAGAGGGAGAACTGGGTTTGCAAGCAAATGTTTTCCTTTCTTCAGCCTCATTTTTGTTGAAAATGACATTCCTGCATTGTGCTTGACTTGAGAAGGTGGGTCAAAGCACATCTGATGCCTGGAGTAGGACGTCAGGAGCTGGAGAGTCTATTCCAGGGATGCAGAGCCATCTCTGTTTCCTTAGCAAATGAATTTTAACTGAAGTGAGCACGCAGGGCTCCAGTGTTTGCCAGTCTGCATTGTAAATACTGTGCAGGGAGACAGGGAGAAGTCAGCAGAAGCAGCTTAGGACACAAATAAGAAGGAAAAGGTTATCATTTGATCTAATGTATTAGTTCCCACCTAAACTGAGATTTCAATTTTCTCTCTTCCACCTCCCTCCCCATCCAACTTCCTACAGCAATTCTGAGCCTTCTGCAGTGAAATTACAGTGATTGTCAGCTCAAGGAACTTGATCGAAATTAAACCCATTTCTCCAATAAGTCCACACAGGTTTTTTTCTTTCATTTGTAGGAAATGCACATGTGTAACTAAATCCAAATTTGGCAAAGATAAGACTTTTGAATCAATTCACAATGAGTCTCATTCATTCCACTGCAGCTGAAGCACAGCACCTCACCCTAGAATGTGATTAGCTTCTCCACATTCCATATAGCAATATCCCTGCCCTTTTTTTTTCCTTCTAAGCATCTAATTGGGGAGGCAGAATGCACCTGGCATGTATTGTGCTGCAGCAGACACAACAGCTCTGCTCTTTGGGCAGTGACACTCAGAATTTCTTAGCTGCAGTCCAGTTGTTATGAGAAGAGGTGATTAATTAGCCATGGCAGGGGCTGAGGGTTGGGAACGGGCAGGGAAATGGCTAAACACATTCAAGGAACAGTAAAGCAGGCCAAGAGCTGGAGGGGAACTGCTGGAGAGATCTCTGGTTTGAGGGCCAAAGATTTCCAGGCAGAAGCCAGAAGGGCTCCATGAACGTAAATGAGTGGGTGGACAGAATAGATCAGCCATGTATTCAGAGGTCCCGAGATTCACTGACCCTCTTTAGCACCAGATGCTGCTTTTAATGCACATCTGGCTGATGGAGGAGTGTTTCTGTGTAAACAGGCTGGGAGATGGATCTAACATCCAGGCTGGAGCCCAGGGCTGGCTGCTGGCTGCTCCTGGCTGCGGGCTGGGATCTTTTTTGATCACGTCCCGCATGTTGTACTGTACTGGGATGAATCACTTCCTGCCCCTGCCCTTTCTGCTTGTGCTGCATCACGGCTGTGCTGCCGTGGGCCGGGATCCTGCAGCCCCGGGCTGAGCTGTTTGTGTGCTCCCAGCCCGTCCTGGCGCCCGCTCGCACCGAGAGGGAGGGAGGGAGGGAGGGAGGGGGCTGCTGTGCCTCAAACTGCTGTGTCATCCTTGGTTATTAATGACCGAGAACCACATGACACAAAGTTCTGGGAAGCTCCAGCAGATTCCAGGAAGGGGTCAAGGAGTTCAATAAACAGTTTTATTAGAACTTGAATTGCAACCAAAAGGCTACACATTGACTTTTTTTTTTTTTTTTAATAAAAGCCTTTATGAGTGTTACTTGAATTTAGAAATCCTGTGAATGGCAGCAGAAGCACGCTGGGTTATCTTTTCTTCCTGCTGGTTTTTGTGTCACTGCTTGTTCACAGTTGTTCTCGATAAGGAAACCTGAGTGCACCCCCCATTTACATTTTCCAGTTGCCTTTCCAGCTTGTTGGTAAACTGTAGGGTTATCTGAATTTCAAGGGTCATGTTTTTGCCTCAATGATCCTGGTGGAAATTCAGAGATGAGCAGAGAGATCCTGGAGTGCACCAGTGTCTCAGGGGACTGTGGCACCTCCTGTGGGCAGGTGGAGGAGAGAGAAACTCCAGGTGGGTGCAGCACCCCAGTGGGCTGCAGGAGATCCTTCAGGATGACAGATCATGTGAACACACACTGCTGAGGAGCCCTGGAAAGGGAATGTGCACCCACCTCTGTGTGTCTGGGCACAGGACACGTGGCCAGGCTCAGCAGGCACATGGGCACCTCTCAGTGTCCCCAGGGTAAGTGGCACTAATTGGCTCTGTCCCCTGGCAGCAATCCCACCAGCTGAGTGAGCTGATGCTCTGTAAAAAAACCCACTTTTTCAGTGAATTGCCTTTGCTAAAGTAATTGCTTTTACATTATCTCCACCACACACTCGTTAAGACCAAGCTGCAGTTCTGTCTCCCTGAACATGCTTTCAATTAATGTTCCTGGCTGCACTTCTGTGTTTGCTGCTGCTGCCATCGAGCACTGGGGGTTGTCTAGCCCTCTGTAAGGTACAAACAGCCCAATTGCTTCATTCATCAGCCTGTCTGTACAAGAAGAAATGGGAAACAGGAATTCACCTCCCTTTCAAAGTGATCATAAAGCACCCATGATAGTAAATATTAAGGAGCATTAATGAGCATTGCTGTTTTACTGGTACTAATGAGTATTGAGGCACAGAAATGAAGGGTCCAAACCAATTTATTCTGATGTAAAATTAAGGTGGTTTTTGGCCTTACTAGAAAGTGACCATGTTGGCACTTGAAATAAACAGAAGAGCAACAACCAGAGGCCGTGTGTGCCTCATACTCTACTGCTCTGTCCACAGGACAGAATCCTTAGTGCTGGCTTTTTTTGGCTGTTTGCTGCAAACCACGGCTCTGTGGGAGGATGTTCAGCAGTTCTCACACTGAACAGACAAACCAGCATTGCCCCCCAAATAGAATGGGATGTACCAAAGCTCTGCACTGAGTCATTCCCCTGGTGCTGTAGTCACTTTTGGGGTAAAACTCAGCACAACACCCAGAGCTACTCAACAGTCTTCAATGGAGGAAGTGAAAAGCTCTACATCTGTCTGAAACAAACGGGGAATTTTAGGGAGGCAGAATGGAATTACCCAAGCTGGGATCTGACTTCAGTTAACTGGTGTCAACTCTTGCAAAAGCAACCTCAGATTTTTCAGTGGTCACACTGGTCAGAAGTGCAGGCTGACCTCTTGTCCTGGGGATGGCATTCCAAACATCCTGGTACCTCCTACCATGGGGAGGTGGGCTGGCTCACTGCTGACTCACAGAAAACCCTGCTGCTGGTCTCTGAAGCTGCTGCCACAGCACTTGGATCTTCTCAAAGCCTTCCCCCAAAATGTGCCATCACTTGTGGCTGTTCCAAGGTTCCTCATTAGAAAAGCCTCCTGCTCATGGCATTTCCAGTCTGTTGGTGCTGCTGGACAGTCTCTGCAGCAGTTCTCTGCCAGCCCTTTGGTCATTCCTGGTCTGGTGCACATGATCTGCAGAGGCTGCCCAAGCTCTGGGTACTGCAGGAACTTCACTTCATGTAGAAATTGTATGTGGATATGCAAAAAATGCTTTTTCATGCCAGGCAATTTTTAATTTGCATCTTGGGGAATGCTAAAGCTGGGACTGGAAGGTGTAACTGTGGCATATCCAGGGAGCCCTGAACTGCTTTGGGGAGGCAAAGGCAACAGGAGCACACAGACAGAGCCTCCAGCTTTCTGAGTCCTTGTTCTCTGCTCACCAGTAAGGGCAGGGCTGCAGATCCCCTCACACAAAACCACTTTGCTTTGCCCCAAAATATGAACCATCTGCAGTCAAACTGTGCAGGTTCACAGTCAGCCACTCTCACATCCAAGGATTTCCAGCCTCACAGGAAACCCAGCACCAAAGGCAGCAGAACTGGGTCCTGCAGTTCTGTGCCCCGTGGTGTCTGTCCTGGTGGGGTGAACTCCACTGGATTTTCCCAATGTTGGGCATTCACTGTTCTCTCTCTCCTCTGCTCTCTGTGCCACTGACTACAAGGACACTGCTCCTGAAGCTTTTCCCATCACAGATGCATCCATAAAATTTCCTTTCTGTCTGACAACTACAGTGGAGCACAAAATGTTAACATAATTTAGACCTGTGTCTTTATATAGGATCTGGTGGAAAGCTGCCAGCTGCTTTGAAATTCTACTGATGGATAAAGAGATACATGTATGTAACATATGCAAACACAGCACAGCGACATAAAACCCATTTCCTTGGGCAATCAGGTTAAAGATAAGAATTCTGGCAAGAAAGAGTCACCACAGAATGCTCTGCCAAACATGGGGTTGGCATGAAAATGGAGGAGATGGCAAAGGAAAATTTAGCATTTCTCTGGATAACTGTTTCTCCCAAAGTTTCAATCAAAATGTTTTGGCAGGATTTATTTGTTACAAATGAAATAATATAAAATGAAACGATTTTCTATCACTAAAATTTCCATGGAAAGTTTTAAATCAGACCCAGTTAGAAAGCCCAAGAAAGCTTCCAAGCAACAACAAAACCAGACAGACTGATCTCTTTTAGCTGGAAAACATAAGGATCAACAGAAACATGACATGTGGGAAAAATATACATGGATGGAGGTGAAAGTTCTTAGGAAGTGAGGACCATTCAGTAAATGGCTTTGCATTTGGGTGACAGTGAAAAAAAAATACCCTTAGAAGTTGTCCAAGCAACAGCGTCCTGTTTATATCTTGTGGTCTTATGAGTAACTGACTGGAAAAAAACAAGAATGAAAAGATAACAATTACAATAAAATTAAATTAAATAAGCCAGTGACTCATTAGAGAGCAGCAAAAACAAAAACAAGATCATTTAGGTCCCAATAACAACAAGAGAATTAAAAGGAAACACAAAAATGGCAGGGCTGCTCTCCTTATATATACAATAAACCACATGGGGATGGGAGAGGAGCAGAACCCATCACACAGTTACTCAGTGGAGGGCAGAGAATACACAGAAATATGGACTGTGATGCTGCAGGACTTAGGCAGAGTTAATTTGAGAGGGACAAATCATTTTCTGAAGTGCCACAGAGGGACATTCCTCTCCACACATCCTGGCAAGGCACCCCTGGAACTGACAGCGGGATTTATCCACAGTCTTGCTCCATAACTGACTTTTGTTAAGCAATATTGTCAGCCTTTAGAAAAGTGTTATCAGCGAAGACCCATCCATGATCTCCTTCATAATTGTGATAAAGGCTCAGGGCTAATCCCAGAGTAAGTGCAAGCCAAGGAACTCTTGGAATATTTAAGCAAATGAGCTCAATTTCATATGATTCTGCTGGGACACTTTGTGGAGTTCCTGTGCTCCCACAGCACAGCAGTGTTTGGGGCTGTGCATCCTGGGCTTGGTGCTGTTCACAGAAACCTCACATGGAATGAGTCCTGCATGGCTGCAGTGCTTTGAGTCAGCAAAACCCCTCCAAGATTTATTCTGATGGAAAAAATGTATTATACAAAGGGGTACCTTAACTTTTCAATGCTATCCAGTTGCCAATGCCAATAAGAAGCTGAAAAACTCAGGGCAGAATATCAAAATTCCCAAAGTATGGAGTCACTTGTACTGGCTCACCTCTGAACAAATTTTATTTCTCTGCCTCTTTTTCACATATTCCAATGTTCTCATTGATCTCCAAAGTGTCCCTTCAGTGTCTGAAGTGGGATGGAGAGAGGAGCACAGAGGTTTTTGGGCTGGGCTGGAGTTATTTGTGGTAGAGTTTACAGACCTTTACCTTTGCTGCAGTAGGAAGGCTGACCAGCTGCTTCTGCAGCTTCAGAAATTTTGTGTGAACACATCTTGTTTGGTTCTGCTTTAGCATTGCATCCAAAGAACAAAAGGCACTTTATAAACACGAACAAAGAGTGTTCATTCCACTAACAAGGTAAAGTAGTATCTTGGAGGAAAACAAGACACAAAGCAGCGAAGTGATTTCCCACATTGGCTCTGGAAGCCGCTAGGAGAGCAATAAATAGAATTGAATCTCCTGACTGCCTGTCCTGTGCTTCAGCCACGAGACCGGGCTGCATCTGACAGGCCCCGATTTCTGGAGTGTGCATTGTGGTGCCGCACAGATGGTAAATCCTGGGCAGAGTAAACAGGGCGGGCAGGGAACAGCTGCACATGCCTTTGCGACCGGCACCTCTCCCGTGCCGCGGCTGCGTCCCCGTCACATCCCTGCCCTGGCCCCGGCCCCGCTCTGCTGAGCTGTTTACAGCCCGCTTCCCTGGAAGTCAGCGCGGCTTTTCACAGCTACTCCTTCAATTCTTGAAAAGACGTGACTCAAGCATTTAACCGTTTGGCTGCCGTGCTGGGGATTCCTGTCCCTGCTGGGGATTCCTGTCCCTGCTGGTGACTGTTCTCTGCTGGGACTGCTGTCCCTGCTGGTGGCTGTCCCTGCTGGTGGCTGTCCCTGCTGGTGGCTGTTCTGTCCTGGGGTTGCTGTCCCTGTTGTCCCTTGCTGGTGGCTGTTCTGTGCTGGGGTTGCTGTCCCTGCTAGGGTTGCTGTCCCTACTGGTGGCTGTTCCCTGCTGCAGTTGCTGTCCCTTGCTGGGCAGGAATGTCCTCCTGGGCTGTCCCTGGCCCCGGGAGCTGCAACCCCAGGGTGACTCTGAGCAGGTTTCAGGCTCCCTCGCCTCCACCAGGTACATTTCCAGGCTTGTAGGGCTGGACAAACTCATCTTTCATAAGCTGCTGGGTCCTTCACCATGGGAGATGTTGCCTAACTGAGACCACAAAAGGCAAGGGCACTCTCAGTTTTTCATTTGTCCTCATGGGCCTTTCTCTAGCGAAGTAGTTGTGTCTTCAGTCAAGAAAGCTTAGTAGGAAACATTTTCTTGCCCTCAGCTTTTCCAGTGCTGTCTCACCAAAAGATTGAGCTGACTCCTCTCCAGTTGTGTTTGTGTTCATGTTACAAATGTTTCCTGCTGACATCGAGTTCCAGTTTGCTACATGCGTGCTCTGGGTTTGATAAACGTGTGCTGAATTTGTACTTCTGCTCTAAAATAGTAACTTACCAACTGGGCTTTGTACTTTGAAATGTCACTGCCAGTGGCAGAACAGATGCTCACAACAAGCTGACAACCCAGATTTTCCACTGAGGAGTCATTCATGGATGCTGCTGTTGTAGCAGAATCTGACAGTTCTCCAACTCATAATTCACCTGTAACCACCACTTTGCTTTTCTTCAGCTGCTGAGGATTATGTCCCATGTGATTATAAAAACCTAGTTTTATTTCATCCTCAAAATGTGTTTGGTTTGCTACCAGACAAATGTAGCAGAATCAGTCCTTGTTGGGAGATTACAAAATAAAGGGTGAGAAGAGAGAAAAAAAAGTGAAGAGCTTAGAGCTATGAACAAAGCTGAATTCTTCTTAGAGGTTATTGAAAATTCACTGGAAACCACCAGACTATGAAATCAGAGGCTGAGTTCTCATCATCTTCACTGACACACAGTCAGTTCAGCATCAGCTAGGAGGGATGAACTGAGCTCACTTTTTTCCACCTCTTCCCAAAATCCAGCCAACATGCAGAAGAAGTGTCAGACTGGAGTGGCATGTGCCAGGCTGCAGAGCTGGGGAGCAGAGAGGAGGTGTATGTAGCTTTGGTTCTATGCCTGAGGTGTTTTGGTTTTCTGAATTTTTTTTAGGGAATTTTCTGTAAACAGGAGAAATGTTTCTGTAACTGTACTTATGTTATTCATTCCTTTTCCTAGGAGGGACTTCTTCTTGATGTCCCTCTGCTCTGACCAATGTGAGTGAAGAGGTTTGTCTTTGTGTCACCAATCAGATTGGTGTGGAATAGTATAAAAAGGAAACACATCCCAAAAATGAAAGAGTAATTTTCAGCCTTCTGAATCTCCAAGTCTGTGTTGTTGTGGTGTAAAACAGCATCAGAGGTGTCCTGGCAGGAGGGCTCACCTCCTGCTTCTGGTTTCCTCCAGGGAAACCACACTGCACCACCCTGAGCAGAACATGTCCCCACGCAGAGACCGGAGAGGAGTAAAGGCTCACCTTGGTGGAACAGAATGGCTGGAGAGAGGCACAAAGGGAAGCAGGATCTCCTCAGCCACAGCAGCTGAAGGAGGATGATAACAGCAGCAGCTTCAAGTTATCACAGAATGTTTATTATTCACCAGAGTCACACACTGCAGAGCTTTTGATGTGTCTGCTCAGCTCAGACCTGGAAGAGCTGCTGAGCCTCAAGTTACAAGGTTGACCCAGCTGGATTCCCAGCCTGGCCAGAGCCTGTGCTTAACCCTGACATGTTTGAAACTAAAGCTATAAAGTGTCATAAACAGGGACCACTTGGTTTTAAATGCAGGCATAGAGAGTCATTTTATGACAAAATGGTCCAGCAGGATGTTATAGCATCTCTGTCCATATAATCCTGGCTCTGCCAAATGAACTGCTGAGAAAATGAGTTTGACTACCAGAGAATAAGATGTGTTATATCTTGCAAAGATCAAACCTGTTGTTTTAGTACCTCTCTGAAATTTGTAACGGGTTTACACCACAACAATGTCATCAGGCAGTAGGATTGGTGGGCAGTTGAAGTTCATTAAGCAAATTAAGCCACACTTGAGGAGTGTTGTGTGACAGTGAATCAGTCTGGGCTTTTACCAACACACAAACATTATGGAAAAAAGTGTTTCTAACTGGCATTTGTATTCCAGCAAATATTTTAGCAGAGAGCTGGACTCAGAGCCAGTGCAAGTGCTGCCATGTGGGTGTCACAGGGGTGCCCAGTGAGCTGTGATTTGTTTCTCTGCAGCCCACGGGGAGCTGGAGTCACTTGCAACAGAACTAATTCCTCTTTTGTGCAGGCAAAGCCGTGAGGGGAGAGGGGAGGGAGCAGCAGGCATACATCAAGCTCTCTTCAGGCAGCGAGCCTCTGCCAAGGGGAGATAAGGAGAAATGAATTAGCTACTCTGGAACCAGCTCCTCTCCTTCTTCTCAAGTAACTTCGGCTCAGTGCCTGGTGAAAGCACATCCTTGCTTTGGATGCCTTGTTTCCGTTCCATGTCAGTTTTCTAGTGCTAAATAAATTTGCTGAGCCTCTGCTAATGTCCCTGCCAGAGGAGCTTCCATGGCCCTTATCTTTATTTACTCAGAAACATCATGATAGTATACTTTAGCCCTCTTTGCCTTTCAAATTATTTTCAGCAACATTCCCCATCTATCCCAAAAGCTGCTTCCTGCCCAGGGATACATCTCAGCAAGAGGAAAATGCCAGTGCAGCAGTGGGGTCCTGCACACGTGTTGCACAATGCTGGTGACAGGGGGAGTGAGTGACTGGCAGCCCTTGGCTCAGCCAGCAGGCTGGGATGCCAGCAGCACCACAGAGCAGCACCACAGAGAAGCATTGAGCCTAAAAATGCCCCAATCCTGTCACTGCAGGCAGGAACCTGCTCTGCCTGGAGCAGTGAGGGTGTGAGGGTGTCCCTGGCAGCTCTGAGCCACAGGCTCTGCCTTTCATTGGGCTGCACAGCTGCCTGAGCATGGAGGTCACAGCAAGGGCTCTGTACTGCTCAGCAGAGTTTTGGAAACTCCTTGGTCTTTCCAAAATTTGGGCTGGTTGTTGGAGTTTTCTAGCCAGTAACTGCAGCAAGAAAGAGAGGCATGCCTTGAGTGTAGACCAGTGTCATGAGACAGGCCCATACACAGCCCAGGACCTTTTCTTGCAGGACCTGAACATAGTGGCCCCACATAATTTATTTTGAGCTCTTTAGTCAGTGGAGTATTCAATCATTTTGTAATTAAAACCTGTCCTTAGGTTTATCCATTCTTCCCCTGTCTACCCCTTTCTCCTTGGACCATTCCCCCCTGTGCAGATTTGGGGTGTGGTTGCACAGGAGCCCCCAGGCTGGGCTGGAGGAGGTCACTGCTGATCCCTCCCTGTGCAGGCTGAACCAGGAGCTTCCCTGGGATGGGGCAGGAGGATCCTGTTCCCTAGAGCTCACCCCAGTGTTTCCCTGGCAGGGAAATGAGCCCTGCCAGGAGCCTCTCGAGGGACAGCACTGAAGATGCTCCCACCCCACAGGCTGGATGCCGCCAGCAGGGTGGAGATGAGGGGCCCTTCCTCTCTCCTGGAAGCTGAAGGTTTTGTTTGTTGAAGATTTGTTGGGAGCCTGTCCCAGACCTCTGGGGACTCAGCCATCTACAGCTCCTTCCCTTCCTCTCCTTCCCTGCTCACCTGTGACACTCACTGGAGCCAGATTTAATTCTTCACTGCTTAGAACATGTGAAGAGTCAAGCCCTCCTGTTTTATTTTCCCTGTGGAATGAAGTCCAGGGTGACAATGATTAGAGGTTCTCTTCAGGTTCCTGTTAAATCATTTCTAATTACACGTCTCTTTTAATCACGATCTCTTGGCTGATGACAAAAGGAAATGCAGGAGGTTTTGGCTTGGACATCACAACTAATGACTTTCGAGTAGTTTGAGAACAACAAGGTACCAGTGCCACCTCTTGTTGGTAAAATCTGATAGCAGCAAGCCAATGATGGTCCAGGACCAGCCTTGCCCTGCTCCACTGCTGTCACGTAAATCACTTTCTTACTTATCTTATGGGGCCATTGGGGATGTTGGACAGAAAACTTTTACACCTAGAGTGCATTTGCAACGTTGAAAAGTTCTGGAAGATTGTGCAGTGCTGGTTCTGGGGACAGGGAGCAGCACAGGGGTGAGCAGGGACAGCAGAGCCCTGAACCCCAACGTGTCAGCCCTGAGCACCTGCACAGAGCCCAGGGATCTGGCCCCTTGCTCCTCCCAGGAGACTTTCGGAAAACAAAACCCCTTTTTTCTTCCTTTTTTAAATTGGCAGGGAGTGCATTTACTCAGGAACAAGAGTATCAAATTCGAATTATTACTGTTTATTTCTAACACAGTCATGCCCAAAATCTTGGACTGAGTTCGGGACCCTGTTGCCATGTCCTGTTCAGAATGTGTCAAGAGAAACTACAGCATGAATGACCAAAACAGAAACAGCAAGAAAAAGAAACAAAAGTAAAAGGAAGGGAAATAATCTGAATGAGATGAGAGAGCTGGTGAAAGAGCTTGGTGAAGAAAACCCAAGTATTGACCCCACCCCTCTGGAGCAGTCAGTCATACATTGACTTTACCACAGTGCCCAATTCCTGTTTGTATTCAGAAAGGTGCCTGTGTCCAAAAGTTACAGCAAAGTTATTACAAGTTCTAGTTAAGGCTTTTCTTTTGTCCAGTGCCAGAGCTCATTCCAATGAGAATGGAACAGAATCCCTAATTCAGCATACTTTTGATATGAACAAGGATGTTAATCCAAGAACCTGTGAAAAAATCAGGAACACTTGCCTTAGTTTTATAAAAAAAAAATTAATAATACAACTCATCCCAGCTGCAGAATTAAATGTACATTCTCTGCTCTTTTAAGATCAATACCATTATTTAGTACTTTGTCTTTAGTAATAATCAGCTAAAACTCCTATCCTGTATTTTTGACAGCAATCTCCTTGGCATGAATCTCTCCAGGGTTTATCCCAGGAGTCAGTGCTGGCCCAAGCAGAGCCCCAGACTGTGTGTGCTCAGAGCAAGGTCCTGCCTGTTCACTGGTGGCAGCAGCAGCCCAGGCCCCTGGCTGGGGCAGGGATGCTGAGCAGTGCCAGCAGTGATGTTCCCAAGGCAGCTGCTTTGAGCTCAGGGAGCTTTGTTTGCCTTTGGCCTCAAAGGCTGAGCCTCAGTTGTGCTGCCAAGCCTTGGAGCTCTCACCCCATGGACAGACACACACGGTTCTCCCCATCAGTTTCATCAGAATGAAACTGTTCTGTGGTTTCTTGTTATAAACTCTTTACAGGAGCTAATTACTGCTGGCACAGAATTAACCACCAGTTGTATAAGTGAGAGTTTGCCCAGCTCTGGATGCTGCCTGCACTCAGGTGTGCTGAGAGGGTTGTGCTGCACACCTGTGGGTGCTGCCACAGCAGCTCTGCCAGTGCAAGATCAGCCCCTCTGCCCTTCAGGCAGAACTTCAAAATCCTCTTTTTCAATGAGCAGGGGATAAATCCCAGTGTCCTTGTCAGCATTTCCCCTCTAAACAAACTCCATTCTAATGCTCAAGGCTGGAAGCAAACTGCTGCAGCCTGCAAATGCCCTGGCACCTTCACCTGTGTGTTCAATCTGCTCTGTTGTAGAGCAGAGAAAGGGAACAGAGGAACAGGGAAAGGTTCCACTGATCCAGTGGAACACACGTGGCTGCAGGGAAAGGATCCCTTCCAGGCTGGTTTGCTGCTCAGTGCTGAGCAGGTGTTTTTATACCATTCTGAACAGTTGCTTTGACTGTGAAAAATGAAAGGAAAAAAGATCTGTCCCGTGGGGACCAACCTGTGAGGTTTGCACTTTATTTATGGGAAAATAATTCAGCAGGGTCAATGGGGCATCGGTTTACAGGGTGCCCCAGCCCCACTGATGAGTAATCTGCTAATTAATAGCCTTGGAAATGCTGCCAGGACGCTGCCAGAGTGACTGCAGCACACAGCAGACCTCGCTCAGCTCCTGAGCAGACATTCCCAACAGCAAACAGAGCTGTGGGATGAGCAGGACAACCTCTTACTGCTCCTTCTGTAGGCCAAAAGATATCAGATCTTGTATCTGTCCTCAAATATAGACCTTTATTTTTGTGTTCCTGGCATCATGAGTCTCAGTAGCTGAAAATCAACCCTGACTTCTGTCTAAGCAAGACCTCAGTGTTTTCAAAAAGTATAACAAAAATGCAAATAATCTGACAGCTTCCTCTTGGCCAACAGGAATTCAACAAATAAATCTGTATGCTGTGTCTTTAAGCCTAAGAAGTCTTTGTGCTGAAGCTGAGATAGAAAAGCTGCCTGTTCATATAGAAAATAATGAGTTTATGCACTATGGTCTCTTGTTTTTATATCTAAAAAACAATGCGGATCCAAATTAAATCTGTCAGTGAGACAGAGATACTTGAAGGATTGGTTTTATGGGATTCCAAATTATATTGCCAACTCCCAGGAGGGTTGAATATTGGGAAAATCTGTTCTAAATCTGTAAATTAATTATAAAACCCACAGGCCCTTGTTCAGTATCTTCAGTGTAACATCCTCAGTGGGCATTGAGGATGTTGGACTGAAGAAAGACCATTGTTCAGTGCTTTCTGTTCAAAATTCACCCTTCATTTTATATTAAATGCGTTCTTTCCTTGCCAGACCTGGCTGCTAGGGAAAAAGAATTCCAGACAGAGAAGAGCTGATGTCTGGGGTGCACAGGAAATGGCCCAGGTTCTCCCTTAGCCAGGGTTTTGCAGGAGATAAATCAGATCTCAATGTGTGCAGGGATGGAAATGTGCCCCCTAATGCCTCATTTGCTGTTTGTATGCAGGCACAGAGGAGCCAGCTTGTCCCCCAGACCATCACAGTGCTCAGTGTGGCACCTTCCCCATGTGTTTCCAGATCAAGAATGGAATTTTCCTGGTGTTCTCAGTGGGTGTGCACCTCATGCATCCTCAACCAGTTCTTTCCTCTTTCAGTAGTGGACGTGGCTCCAAGTCCCTTATGACAAATTTTCATTTTTATCATTGAAGTGCTATCTTTTCCTTGCTTCTGTCACCTTCAGGAAACCTGTTACCCAACTCTGGGTGCTCTTTGAGGAAGCAAAGATTAAGAAATAGGCAACAGCAACAGGGGATGTGTGACAGTGCACTGAGAAACTGCATCTCTGAGGGACAGCAGGTTCCCTAAATGCCACCCAGGGCAGGGGACCACTGGATGCTTCCCTGTCTGAAGTTCCTTTCTGGACTCTTTCTTCACTCCCTCGGTATTTGTTCTCCTGCAACAGCAAGGAAATGAAGAAGAGGAAGGAAAGGAGGCAATGAGCACACATCTGATGAGGGAGGGGGCAGATGAAGGTACCCAGAGGTGCCTTCCAGCTTGTGCAACTGTCCTGTGCTCAGCCAGCAGTGTCCCAACAGGGCACAGGGGCACTTTTCCTGTTAGACAAGAGCCTTGGGGAGGAAAGGAGAAGTGGGGCCCTGTGGCTTACAGGAAATCAGCCTGGACCAAGCAACGCCCTGTCCAGACAGCCCCGGCCCTGCCTTTGCCCTCAGCCAGCACCCTGCACGTCCCTGTCAGTCCCAGAGCAATGCTGGGTGTTGTTCAGCCCCTGATAATGACGGCTGTCTTTGTCCCGAGTGAAGCAATCTGCAGACCCATTCCTGCGGTGTGACTTGCCCTGAGCCCCGAGGGCAATTCCACAGACCAGTTCTTCAGCCTATCCACTGCTGGTTTTGCTAAAACAGGGTCTAACAAGGCAGAAACAGCTTCACACCGAGGGGCAGAGGGGCTCAGACCCTTCTCCAGGGCGTGCCCAGGGCCAGCAGCCCCTTCTCCCTGGCCAGAGGAATCCCTGCCATGCACAACCCCTGGAGCTGAGAGCTCTGCACGTTGTGCTGGACCCCGTGGGGATGAATCACCTCCTGCTGTGGACCTCGGAGCCAGATGAAAACCCCTCCCTTCTCTAGAGGCTCAAGCTGTTCACAGTTGGTTTGTGGTAAATGCTACAAACATACTTTTAATGGCTAACCACAGTTGCAATTTTATTTTTGGCTGAAATTACCTGATTTCTATGCACTGTGTCTGAGGTTTCCAAGTGCCATGGCTATCAGGCCCAAAGGAAACAATCTATTTTTTCCTGTTGCATCTGTTCAAAGTTTAAAATGGACCTGGAAACACACCTGGAGAACCACTGTCAAGACAAAAGATGTCAAACCTTGTATTCTCAGTGTCTTCTTTGATATTTTTGTTATTTAGTTGTGTTGGCTATAGTAATGCTTTGAAATTCTTGCTGTATGTAATTGTCAGTGGCAGAGCTGATGTCTCAGTCTCTGGGCCTGAAGAACAGCCTGGTTTTTACAGAGTTTGGTGTGTTGTGTTATCCTTGAGCTCCCCGCTCACTCTGCTGAAGGGCTGTGGTTTGGAATGAGCTCGTTTGCAGCTTAGGATTCTAACAGAAGAGATCAGCACTGCAGGCTGCTGGAACACCAGCCAGCTTTACCTCCCTGCAGAGCCTGTAGGGCTCAGCATCACCCTGGGAGTGCTCAGCACCTTGCTGACTCAAACCATGCCATGTGAACTGTGCTGAGACTGGAGACAGCCCCCGGCCCAGCTGGGCACACCTGGGTTGTTTGTGTGGACTCTAAAGGTGTTGAAGAGTGCCAGGGCTCACCTGAACCAGCAGTGCACAGGCACTGGGGCTGGCCCTGACCAGCAGGTTCCGTGAGTGTGGGCCTTGTTTTGCACTCAGGAGAATTTGGGGGTTTGAGATGTGTCAGCCCCAACACTGCCATTCCACTGAGTCAAGGGCCCCAGCTGAGTGGGTGGATTTTTACAGAAGGCCTGGCTGATTTTTAGACCATTAGTAATGGAGCTGAGGAAGATAAGGTAATGAACAGTGTGATCCAGTCTCATGCTGCAGAGTGCAGGGAGTTCAGCTGCAGGAGTTAAGAAAGAATTCTTTTCCCCATCAGTGCCATTGCACAAGAGCTGAGGTGCCTGAGCAAGGGGACAGCAGCAGGAGCTGGGTTTGGACATGGTGTGGTTTATTGAGGACCAGAATGGAAAATACATTTCTTCTTACACACCAGAAGTGGGATCTGTGTAAGATCTCTGGGATCTATGGCTGTGCACAGGCAGCCTGGCCCTTCAGTTCCTAAACGGCCAACAAGGAGCACTAAGGGAGGAGCAGCAGCCTGGGCACTGCATTGCAAGGGCTTTATTGGAGTTCATTCCCATCTCTCAGGGCAATATTGTCCATGGAACTGCACCACGGTGGTCTGAAACACCTTTAGTGTATGTGAGCACTTCACAAAGGGACAAAAGACCATAAAGAAAGGGATTGTTTGATATTTGGATGCATCAATTGCAAGGTTTAAAATATGGGATTCTTTCCTCAGTCTGGTTTAGATGGATCAGTGTCATCTCTCAAAAGAAGTCATCTGGATTTCTCTGTAATTGTGAAGCTGCCAGAAATGTCCAAAAATTGCCTTTACTTTCTATACAAATCTCAGTCGTTTTCTTCTTAATATGTGGGTCTATGATTGAAGGTAAAAATTATTATGCAGATGTCTCAGCATCCTCCCAGCCAAGATAATGGTGTAAAATCAACTCTAATTTCACCTCCCAAAGAAAAGAAAAAGGTAGAAATGTTGAGTGACAGAGTGCACATAACTCTCCCTACATTAAATATTTTATTAAAGGCTCCATTGGAGCACTAATTTATTTTAATTTTTGCATGCAGTGCTGTGCAGATCCCAGATTCTTCACTGACTTTGGCCCCACCAAACACATCAGGTAGTGCTCTCTGTACACAGCACACACAGGTGGTTATAGGCCTGTAGATACTGTTACAGGACGGATTTTTTTCTTGGAGTTAGATTACAGCACAGTGCGGGCAATTAACCAGCGATCTCTATACAAATTAAAAGGGTTGGTGCATACTTTATTTTGGAAGCACAATTACAGTAATTTCGGTGCACGCTGACTGCATAACAGCACGCTCAGGACCCGGGGCCGATTCGGGGATGTGTGAGCGCTGCTTGCACATGCAAATGTGAGCCTTACTCACCTCCTGCCTTTGAAGTGCCACCGCTGCACAATCCCTGGGGAAATGTGCCTGCACTCCGAGGCTCCCAAACGTTCAAATGGTTTGGGCAACAATACATGAAAATTAAGACTCTTCTTCCCATTTCCTGCTAAGCATCACCACATCTGAGCAATACATAACACACAGGTGAATGGATTTCCTTTTTCTTCATGCCAGCTTGTGCTGGAACTGCCCTGGGAGCCACGGCAGGCACTGCCTGCCCCCCAGAGCAGCTCCCTGTGCAGTTTATTTCTGCCTTGTTCATTCCAGCCTCTGTGCAGGGTGCAGGGGACAGCTCCTGCCCCCAGCCCGGGCACCCAGCACATGCTGTGAGCAGCTCTGGAAATGCCAGCCCTGGAAACGCTTTAATCCCGTCAGGCTGGGTCTGAGCGAATTCGGGATTTAACAGCTCCCCGCGCCACTTCCCGTGTGCTGGGGAGAATTCTTACGGTGTTTTCCCCTCCTGACCCGGCTCCAAGCCGGAGCTGGTGTCCGAGAGCAGCGAGAGGAGCAAGAGAAAAGCAGGGAAGGATCAGGGAGAGGGGCAGGGAGAGGAGCAGAAGAGGAGCGGGGAGAGGAGCAGGAGAGGATCAGGGAGAGGAGCAGGAGAGGATCAGGGAGAGGAGCAGAAGAGGAGCAGGAGAGGAGCGGGAGAGGAGCAGGAGAGGATCAGGGAGAGGAGCAGAAGAGGAGCAGAAGAGGAGCAGGAGAAGAGCAGGAGAGGAGCAGGAGAGGAGCAGAAGAGGAGCAGAAGAGGAGCGGGAGAGGAGCGGGAGAGGAGCAGGGAGAGGAGCCGGATAGGAGCAGGGAGAGGCAGCAGAGGAGCAGGAGAGGAGCAGAAGAGGACAGGGGACAGGAGCAGGCAGCCTTGCCTGGGGGTTGGTTTGTGCGGCAAGCAGGAGCAGCACAGGATTTAACACACCGCCTGTGTCCCAAAGTCTGATCTCAAAATCAGCCGGGAACGCAATGTGATTCCCAGTGACTGCTCACAATGTAGGTCAGTTGAATGTAAAAGTGAAAGCAGACACACCATGAGATTCCCACGTCTGCGGAGGGAGGGGATGTCAGGCTGGAAGTGCAAAAAGCCCCAGAACTCATGTGTGACTCGTGTTTTCCGGTGAGTGACACGCGCTGTCATCCTGCCTGGATGGGAAGCGGCAGAATCCAAGTGCGGGCGTGGATGTGAGAGCCCAGCCTCCAGAAGGGGCGAGCCGCGAGTGTTTGTGTGCGCACACATCCTCCGACATCTCCCCGTATCTCCCGACAACCCCCCGGCATGCCTCCTGCATCCCTCCTGCATCCCCCGGCACCCCCCGGGACTCCTCCGAGATCCCTCCGGAGTTCCTCCTACATCCTCCCGACATCCTCCTGCATCCCCCCGGCATCCTCCAACATCCCTCCGACATCCTCCTGCATCCCCCCGACATCCCTCCGACATCCCCCGGCATCTCTCCTGCATCCCCCCGGAATTCCTCCGGCATCCCCGCGACGTGCCCCCTTCACCCTCCTGTATCCCTCCGGCATCCCCCCGGAATTCCTCCGGCATCACACCCCGCCGATGTCACCCCGCCGATGTCACCCCGCCGATGTCCTCCCGCCGGGATGCTGCGATGGCCGCGGGTGTCCCGGCGGGGCCGGAGGAGCCGGTGCAGTGCCCGGTGACGGCTCGGTGACCGCGGGGACAGGAACGCTCCCGGCCCGGCCCCGCCGCCCCGAACTGCCCCGGCAGCTGCCAGGGCCCGGGAGGTGCCCGCGGGCACCGTGGGGGTTTTCTCCCTGTGCCTCGGAAATGATTTTTTCACGCAGTCATTAATTTATATTAAATCTATGTGTGAATTTTAAACGGATCGCTGTGGCACGGACGCTCTTGCGGGATGCCAGCATTGCGATGCAAATTAATTTTTCTTACTTCCAAAGTGGATTTCAAATTTGCATCCACACAAGGAATTAATTAGGAGGAGATTGCCTGTGCAATTAAAAAAAAAAAAAAAAAAAGTCTTGAAACCCACATTTCCATGTGTGTCCCAACGGCACCACAGCAAAATGGGACTGAGGTATTTGAGACATGTCACCTGCCTCAGTCATTGCTTTCAGAAAGTCAGAACACTCTGAGGATAAAGACTTTCTTCATATTAAATCGCTGACATCGATCACCTGGTTTTTAAATTTCTTCTAGACAGCATAATGTATTATTAAAAGTTCCCAAGGGAGTATTAAAAAGAATTATTTCCCCGGGTAAGGAGATGTAGATGTGTTGCTGTGGGGTAAGGTGAGGTGAGGTGTGTTCACAGCATCTCTGCTGTGGTTTGCCTCATGCTCTGCCTTTTACCCTGTGCTAAACGAGAAGCTCCCCCGGGATAAAGAGGAAATCTCTCTCAAACTTGAAACACCTTGGTAAGCACTGGAGGAAAACAGTAATATTTTTATTTCTCCTTAATGACTCAAGGTAGTTTTAATTCTTACATCTAATGCACAAGAGTTGTCAAAGTCTGACTACAGCAGTGTCCTGTGGCAATGTGCTTCTCCATTTGACCAAAAAAGAGCTGTCAAAGGAGGTGATGGATGAAGAGTTCAAACTTCAGTGCTGGGGGAGGTCAGCCTGTGAGTGATGATCTGCCACTGGCCTCAGATCAGGAGCTGTTTGCACAACTTTGGCTCAGGACAAACCCGGGCTGAGGATGACAGATGATGCCGTGTCAGCTCTCCCAGTTGGCTCATTCCAGTCTGATCCAGATCATCTGCACCCCAAGGTCATGAGCACTCCAGGGCCGGCCATGGGCAAGGGTGGCAGACCTGGTGGCCTCCCTCCCCCTGCTCTGAGGGATGACAAAGGGAGGGTAAACAAATGAGAGGAGTTTTCTGCCACTCAGGGCCCACTCTGCAGCTTCAGCAGCAGGGAAGGGAAGGGTGAGAGCCTGGTGAGTAACACAGGCCAGTGCTGCTCCTTCTCAGAAGCCACCACCCAGCTGATGGCCCTGGTGGGCATGTGATTGCTGTTTGCACAGATGAGAGCAGGATCACACTCTGCTCAGGATTTAGCCACTTCCTAAATTTGTGGTTTGGTGAGCAGAATAGAATCTTGTGTTTGATGGCCTCAGAAAGTGACTAAAATTAGAAAGAGAGGTGAATGTGTTTTTCAGCTTTTTTGGACTGAGTGTCTTGACTGGCATTTCCCCGTTCTCCCCTTTCCTTGCCCTGTGAATTAGGTGTGTTTGATCCATGGCTGGCATTTCTTCATCCTCCATCCCTGCCCTGTGAATTAAGTCTGTCTGATCCACAGAGAGCCTTTCTCCTTGGCAGATGGTGAAAATCTTCACTGGATCTTCCTTGTCCTTCCCTCTCTCTTCTCTTTGGTTTGAGATTCAAACAAAACCAGACACTGAAGCCTCACAAACCCAGACAACCCAATATTCATCATTAATCCTCCCTCCTTTTCGCCTGGCCTTCTCTGGAAACCATCATGTGGTAGAACCATGGTCATGGGGGAACTGTCTCAAGGGTTCTGGTAAAGTACCCACCCCTCTTCCCTGTGGTCAGGCTTGGGCTACTCCTCTTTACTATATTTTCACTGAAAAAAAAAAAAAAAAAAAAAAAAAAAAAAAAAAAAAAAAAAAAACCCCAAAAACGGAAACCGTTAGGTCAGCAGCCCAAAAAATCAGGGAAGGAAAAGGCTGCTCAGCCAGGGCAGGGCCCTGCAGGGAAAGAAAAGAAGGAAGAGCCCCTGCACCCAGGCTGTGACTGGGGGAATGCTGCCACGGGGGCATCTGGGTGTCTTGGCTGGTGGATTTCAGTGGGTGGGGAAGTTCAGAGTGAGGGGGCTCCCTGTTTGTCCACACTCCCATGTTGAGAAGGGTCTGGTGAATAATTCTTTCCTTGTGCTCACATCCTCTCCTTTGCTCAGTGCTGACTGTAGGGCAGCCACGGCCTTTCTCCTTTTTCCTCTTTCCCATTTACTCATGGTCTAAGTGTGGCAGCACTGGTGAGGGTAATCTGCTCCTAATACTCATCTCTGGGACCTGTTACAGTTCAGCTGTTCCTTTCAGATCCCCCATGGCACTATTCTCCTCTGGGACTGAGGCAAAACCTTCTCTGCCCTGCCAGGATCCCCTCCTGCCCCGGGGTGCTGATGTGCTTGGGACTGAAAATCTCATCCCACATCTGCAGCCGGGCACTCTCCAGACTTCAGCCTGAGCACCAAAAGATCCTTGAGGGGAGATTTTTCATTCTTTATCCCTATCATTGTCCATCTGGGTTCAATCCCTCTGTTCTCCCCATAGATCTCCACCACCCATTTTGTGTGGAAGGACCCAGTAAATCCAGAACTTCAGTTCTGCTCACTTCTGCTTCTATTTTTGCCAGAACCCATTGGACTCTGAGCTTAAATTCCTTGGAGGAAGGAGATAATTTTAGTCAGTCTTTCTAAATCTCTGAAATTTATACTCCTGTCAGGACCCAGAAGGGAAGAAAGTTTCACATGGACGGGCCTTTGCTGAAGGAATGTAACACATCTCTTACCTTTGTCACCTCATATTTTGGGGAGCTGAAGTTTGGAAGCAAATAGCAGCACTAAAAATAAATATGTTTTGCCCTCATCTCCACACTGTTGGTATAAAAGGATGGCTGAGTGGGTGGACTGACTCTTGTGTGTTCCTTTTTCTTTCGGTTCTTTTTGTGTTTAACTCAAGAATATCTCCTTGTCATGTTCACGAGGCCTGACCCCACCCGAGGCCTTTTCACTTCTTTCTTTGTGCCCAAGCAGGACAATTCTTTCCCCCCTTCAGGCAGCCTTGGCTTCAGGCATTAAGATGCAGAGACAGGGGCTGCTGGTCTGATTTATCAGTGCAGCTTCTTGCAGCTGTTCTGGAGCACCAGTACAAGTCTCCCCCATCCTCCCTCCTGCCTTATCAGCCCAAGACCCGTGAGGGCCACCTGCCAACACATAACTCTGCTCTGCCATGGATGAAACTCTTGATATTGCCTTTTTTAAACTTGTTTTTCAGGTACTGCCTACCCTTTGGATACTGTCATTTTTCAGACTGTCATTTACAAAGTTCATTGAGTCTCAGCCACAGCCTCTGAACTGAAAAGACTTATATGCCTCATTTTTGTGGGCTAGACTAAAACAGAACAGAAATTTCCAAAGTGCTGGATGTTTTCTGACCTAGAGAATTCCTCAAGAAACTCCTACACATGTACAAAATTCTGCTCCCGAGGTTCGGGTACAAAAATATTTCCATTCTTGCGTGAGTATTTCAGCTGGGGTGTCCCAGTACCTCCGTGAGCTCCAGGACACTCTGGTGTGGCTGCACAGCCTGAGGTAGGCCAGGTTATTGTTGGAATTCTTGGCTTTTTCTTGCTCCAAGGTCAGGGTGAATAAAACTCAGGAGACGTTGTTTTTGAAGTCTCACTCTGAAATTTATTATCCTTATCTGTTACAAACTCACGAGAGGTGAGCTCTTTTTAACAAGTGGAGAAAGTGACCCAAAATGGTGTCTATTTAAGGCTATTTAAGTCTCAGTTATCTAATAAACAGCTGACATTTATATTATTTATGTTTCTGATCTAATTATGATCACCTGAAACCCACAATGCAGACTTCTTTCACTTAATCACAGAAAACCACCAAGATTCGTGAAGAAGAAGGAACAAGGTGAAGGAGAAGGACAAAGACAACACCCAAAATCCTTCCTCTTGACTCATGTATTCCTATACACTAAAACCCTGAATTCCAAGTTTCTAGGACTCCAACAGGTCATCAGAGTTAGGGGTAACAAATGGATCTTGCAAAGGACATAAAATCTGACACCTCCCAACCAGAATCAACCTGTTGGAAGTTGAAAAATCCCTTCACGTGGAACATTGTGTCTGCCCACAATGAGGATGGTGGCAGCCATTTAACACAACACCAGGCTCTGTAATTAGCATGTGCCCTTCTGGAAGGAATGAAGACAAGCCCTGCTGGGGCAAAGTGCCAGGCCTGGCCTTGCCAAGCTCCATCCCCAGCTCCCATGCCCTGACACTGAGCTTGCTGGATGTGTGGGTGGTGCAGCACACCCCTGCACCATGTTCAGGGGCAGAATGGGAATTATGAGTTTCTCTGAGGCAGAGGGGCCTAAATGAGAGCAAGGAGGGAAGAATCCCTGGGTGCTGATGTGCAGGGTAATGCCAGTTCCAGTTCTGCTTGCAGGAATCTTTCAGTGTCCAGTCACTCGTGCTTGGGTCTCCTCCCAGAGAAAACAGTGGTGTGTGTTTGGTCACTGAGATCACTGCCTGCTTTGGGGATCAGGCCAGCAGAAAGGACACAAGGTCTCCTGTCAGTCAGAACACGGAGCCTTGCAGTGGAGGAGAAGATAATCCCACAGAAATGTACATGTGTGTGGAAGTCTCCAAACAGACAGCTAGAACAGAGCAGTGAGACCTGATCAAAGACAACACACTCCAGCATTTGAGCTGGTTTTGTAATTGTAGTGTTCTACTAACAAGCAGATGTGTAACATCTGCACACATCTGGCCTCTGGAAAGTGTCCTGGTGATAGTTCATTCTAGAAATGTCCTTGGTTTCCTCACTTTTCTCTTGACTGGATAAAGGAAGAAAGCTTTTTCCAGGGTCATTTTTGGTGTAAGAGTTTTCTGGGTCAGATCAAGTGGACCAGGGGAGACCAGAGTTCAGTTCTCCTGGTGAAGACAAGCTCCACAGCCTTGTCACAAGGGCCACTGATGGAGGAGAAGGACAATGCAAAACTCCATGGCTTTGCTGTTCACCTTGGTTTTGATGAATGTGTTCTGTGGTTTCTAAGGTCCCTGGGCTAGTAGAACATGGAGGTTTGGATGGGAATCTCCTGAACAGCCCCAAAGGGTCCATGACAGGCCTCTTGCTCAGCTCCAAAATTCAGGAAAACCTGAACTTTATACAGGGCAGAAGAAATTTATCCCCCAACATGTTCTTCCCTGGCAAACTCTGCTTTCCACCCCCCATGAGCAGCAAACTGAATGATCTTTTATGAAATGCAGACTTTATGGGTAACTTAGTTATTGATTGTTCAAGGGGATGTTTTGTCAGGATGTTCCTCTGTGAGCTTGGGATGGGGAGAAACAGTGACAGCCAGGCCAGCTAATGAGTGATTCAATGTCACAGACCACGGTTTAAATTTACACACTTGCACTTAGTCCAAACAGCTGTAAGTGCTTTAGGAAAGGTGATATTCCCCCATCTTGTGGAAAGAGAAACTGAGGCACAGTGCAGCTCAGTTATTTGTCCAGAATCACTTGCTGCTGGGAATAGAAAACACCATTCAGGCTCATGTGAGAATCATTAGATAATACTTATTATTAAGGAAATTCATTCTTGATTAGAATATTACTGAATTTTGAGATCTTAGGAGCAGATCAACTCTCTAAGTTGGGCAGGGAAGTTCTTGGTTCTCCCTCCAGCTCTCTGCAGTATGTAATGTTTTGTTCAAACACAGCAAGAACATTAACTGGAACATCATTCTGTCTTTTCCTCCTTTTCCCTTCTCTTTCAAATTCCACAGATCTGGTGTTATTTGCCTGAACCAATCCCTCGCACTCGTGGTGCCGTGCTCTCAGTGCTCAGCGGTTTGTTGGTGGTTTGCTGATTTCCCGGAGCCGGGTTTGGGGCCGGGCGGGGCCGCGCTCGGGGCCGGGGATGCGCCCGGAGCCGCCAGTGCCTGAGCCTGGCAAAGCTCCGCTGAAATCAGCCCGGCCCCGAGAGCCGGCCCATGGCTGGGGTGATCCCGGGCTGCCCTTTTAGCTTTTGCCTTGTTGGTTCTGTTTGCCGGGGGATGAGCCCTTTGTCCCCTGTGCGAGCCGGCCGCTCGGAAAGCGGCCACTCTCCGGCGACTGATTGCACCACACGCCCTGTAAAGCTCTGACATCGACAGGCTTCGGGAAGGAAAGGTTCAGGAGGCGATTTCGAGCAGTCTGGGGCTGGGTTGGTGTCATTCATGTATCAGCCCTCGGGCATATGGGGGGGATTTCTGGGGCTGTCCTGTGCCGGGCCAGGAGCTGGACTTTACTGTGCCTTGGGGGTCCCTCCCAGCTCAGGATATTCCATGGTTCTGTGTCTGTCCCAGATTAATATATCCCAGTGACATCCAGACTTTGGATGTCTCTAAAGACATCTTGACTGGATCTCTATTTGCTGCTTTGCATGGTGTTTTCAATCTGTGTGTCACCATTACTACACCATAAATGTAGTGTATACGTGGAGGTAATCCTAAAAGCACCACAAAATAGGACTCAAATTACTTTGGCTTGGTGGCACTCATTTTGAGGTTTGGATATTTTTGGAGGGGTTTGCCTTAAAATGATTATCCTTCAGTATTTAACATTTCTCTTGTTTTGCTGGCCTCCAGCCAAGCCCTCCTTGCCCTGCAGGTACAGAGAGCAGAGTGGGGTTGGCAGCCTGCTCTGCTCCCTGGGCAGGTGTTCCTGTCACCCCCTCTGCAGCCAGGACTTTTATCTCCCTAGACACCAACCTATGGCACCAGATCATCCTTGAAATGTCACATGAGATTCTGGGAATGCTCTCCCTGGCCCCGGAACACTTCCAGAGCTGTTTATCTAAGCTCTCTCATGGTACGCCAGCACCAGGTGTGCCTGAGGCCCCAAGGGTTCTGGAAGGGTTCCTTGGTTTTTGTTTGTGCAGAGTTATCCTGGTCTGCACAGTGGGTTCAGGGAGCCTCTCCCAGTGCTCTCTGCACATCCTGATGGAGGGAATCCTTCAGTGCTTCCCCACAGTGACCCATGGTGGGATTGCTGCCCACACTCAGTGTCCACCTCCAGCCCAGACCTGCAGTGGGAGTGGGCCAGGAGTGTGCAATGGCTCTTGGAGCTGTGTCTGCCCTGATCCTCCTAAACACCTCCTGTGGGCATTTCTTGCTTCTGTGCAGCCCATTCCTTCTCAGGCATGTGGCTGTGCATTTCTAAACATGTTTGTTTTTGTTAGCAGCAGCCACCACGTTGTGCTTATTCCTGTGAAAACTGGGTGAAATTCCATGCCCTCGTGTTATGCAGAAGGACAAAGAAGGTCTCCCTCACATGCAGCAAATTATAAATAGAAACTGTACAAAAAATCAGCAGAGGATGACTAGAGGAGGGGTGATCCTGTGAAACTGCCCAATTTCTGTGCCCAGTTTGGGAACTAAAGCTAAGGTTCCCCACATGGAGAGAGAGAATTTTCTTCTGAATTGCCCTCTGGAGGATAATTCCTTGACTCTTCCCCTAAGTGCTGGAGGAGTCTGGATCAGTGCACACAGGGTCAAACCATCAGCACTCAGCTCCAAAGGAAACAGGTCCCAAAGAAGCAGCTCCCAGGCACTGTCCTGCTCATGTAGTTCTCAGGCCAAATTGTACCAGGGAGAAACCAGCAGAAGGATGAGACCAGCAAAAACAAATTACACCTCTTTGGGTACCACATCATCACCCTCATTTTGGTCCTTTAGAAGGACAATTATCTGTTTAATTGCTTTGTCATCACGAATAATAGTCCCGCGCTGCTCTGTGACAGCCGGGCCGTGGTGGTTTTGGTGGGAGTGCCCCGGGTGCTCCCCGGTATTTACACACGAGCCTGCCTCGTGCATCTGCAGAGATTACTCTCCCTTTCCAAACAGAAAGCAGTGGCTGGACCGAGCCCAAGCATTGTTTAAGAGTGGGCTGTGACTCTGTGGTTTGTTTTCTTGTTTTGTTTGTAAAGGTCAGAGACGTAATGATTTTTTTTGAGGTAAAAGTTACACTCAGATCTTTGACTGGGCTGAGCTGGAGGGGAAGTGAAAAAGTAAGTCTTGGCCAAGAACATGAGATTTCTTTGGTGATTCCTCTCATCAAATACGTGCCTGAAATGGAAGTTGGTTGTGTCTCCCTGAGGCTACATTACCTTCCATAATGCCCCAGTCTGCCTGCCTAAAGGCAACCCCCTGCATGTGGGTTTAAATCCAATAAAAACTCCTGGTTCTGGTAGGATTTTCCAGGCGTGCCAGGTTGCTGTAGGCTGCAGCCAGGCATGTTTCCAGCACCAGAGCCCTGCCTTATGTGGGCTGTGAGTGGGCCAGGCAGAGGGTTTGGTGGTGACTCTGCTTTGCTCTGGGGATTTTCACTGCAGCACCTCACTCAGGCTCCTGGCAAAGTGACAGGAGGAAAAAACTGCTCATGACCAGCAAATCCTCCCCACTTCTCTGGGGTGAGAGAGACCTGCAGTGGATCATTCTGAGCTGGTTCTCAAGGCAATAGCCAGTGTGAAATCTTTAGTGAGGGATTGCTTGTTGTAGACAAGTGAGTCTAAGTGCCAGTGATGTTTTCTGTGGGGTCTGATACTGGTGTGAGGTCTGGGCTTTAGGGTTGTTTGCTTGGGAACACCATAGACATTGTACATAAACACTGCTACAAAAAGGCTTAAGAGCTAATGCCCCACTTTTTACAAATTTCTGCTTGCTCAGTAATATCTAAATGATGGAGACACACATTCAGAGTACAATTGCTGTTGGACATTCTTCTGAATATGTTAGATTTTGAAAATAGAAGTATTGAGAGGTGAAGAAATGGTGTCAGTGAATGATTTGTATTTGAAAAAACAACTAAGATGCGTTTTTGAAACAAAACTTTTAATTCACCCATCCCATTTTTTTTTTTACTCCATCCCAATTTTCTTCTTAAAATTTCAAAGTGGGTACCAGAAAAGCTTCTGAAATCTCAAAAATATTCACAGAAAAGGAAAAGCATTTCCTGTTGATCTCAGCTTGGATGCTTGTGGGAGTATGACATTTTCTCCAAAACTGACAGAAACCAGGTAGGATTTTCACTGCCTGCCAGGCAGGTTTGAAAACCTGCTGGATTTCCTTCCAGCTCACCCTCCCAGCTCCCAGCGATCCTGACAGAGGGAGCTGTGAGCCACAGACCCAGCCAAGGCTCTGGGCTGTCCCCTGTCCTGTCCTGGGGCAACGGCTCCTCTCTGTGCAGCCCCTCTCGGGTATGCCAAACCCTCCTGGGATCTCCGGGGCTGTGGGCAGCCCCAGCCAACCCTGCCCACACCTCCTGTCAGGTGTGCCAAAGCCTGCTGGGCTCTCTGGGACCCCTGGGCAGCCCCAGCCGACCCTGCCCACACCAGCTCCGGGGGCTCTGAGTACCTGTGGCTGCTCCCACCTCAGCTGCCCCGGGGCCCTGCAGCCTTTTCCCCTGCAGGGCAGGTATGCAGACTCTCCAGCTGCCCCCTGTCCTCTTCAGCTGCAATCCAACTCTCCTTTTTTTTCTCTCAGGAATGTGAATTTGGCCACAAATTCACAGCAATTTCACTGAAGTAACTTTCGAAATTGAAATGATGCCAGCTGAGGAATATTCTTCAGGGTGTATCTAGGAGTGTTCTGTGAGAAATATTAATCCTTTGGAAGCCACAGAAGAATTGCATCCTGGATCAGTCTGGGAACTGAATCTTCCCATCCTTGAACACCTTCTGCCCTAAGCATCAGTATTTAGTCCAAGCTGATGTGGCTCAGAATCACAATACTCAAACCACTTTTGGTGGTTTGTGTGGAACACATCACCATCAGTAAAAAGTGTGAAGATAAAGAGACCTGGTCCTAGGGTGCTGTAAATGCTTGGCTTCAGATGTTAAATTTTAAATTTGAGAAAGTTATCTGACAAAGAGCCTGGGGGGGTTGTGTCTTTGTTTGTACCCCTGTCCTGGCCAACAGAGGTGCCCTGACCCCCAGCAGCTCTCAGGTCCCTTTGTGGGGGCAGGAGAAGGTGATGGCTCAGCCCCACACAGATCACTCGCTTCCTGAGGGTGGCGTGGGGGCAGAAATGAAGGGTAAAAGTGAGAAAACGTGTGGGTTGAGCTGAAGAAGGTTTAGCAGGTGAGGCAAAAGCCGAGTGTGAAAACAAAGCAAACGCAGGAGTTCACTGCCCACCCGGCACAGGGAGGTGCTGAGCCACGCCAGGACAGCCAGGCTGCGTCACCCCGAGCAGGGACTGGGCAGAGAAACCCTGAACGTCCCCTCCCTCCCTCCCTCCCTGCGGGTCTCCCCGTGCTGGGCACGGTGCGAGATGCTCCGGGATGTCCCCGGGGTCACCTGTGTCCCCCCATGTCCTGGTGCACCCCCAGCCCACTCGCTGGTGGGGCGGGTGAGGAGCAGAAAAGGCTTTGGCTCTGAGCAGGGGCTGCTGAGCAGAAAGGAAAACATCCCTGCGTTATCAGCTCTGTTTCCAACACAGCTCGAAAGCACAGCCCCACACCAGCTACCGGGAAGGAAATTAACCCTTTCCCAGCCAAGAGATTTGTGGGAGCCCTGGCAGAGGCTGTGCCACGATCCCTCCTGTCTGGGACCACAGGGGTTCGTTTGGTCCAAGCAGTTTCCTGAGCTGCTGCCGGGAGCTGGAGGGTGAAGCCTGGAGATAAAATGTCTGTACAGCTCCACTGGAGAATCACAGGGACCCTGTGGAACATGGCTTGTGTTCAAAAGGTTCACAACATTTAACCTCGCAGAGCTCTTGGGCACTGGGACCTGAGTGCTTTAGCCTTTACTAAACAAATATTTTAATGATTTGAGTCTTAACAGGAAAGTCCAGTGGGGGCTGTTGAACTCTGGAATTCGCTGCAGGGGGGCATAGGAGAGATTAGAGGCCACGGCTAATCAAAGCAAATCTGCTTTACATTGTACTGCTGCTTGCACAGCTCCAATTCATACCTGTGACTCCCTTTGGCCTTAGAGGGAGCTGCATGTGTGGACTGATCCTTTCTGTGCTCTGCTTTCCTGTCAAGATCTCCCAGGACCACCTCAGTTTCTCAGGCAGTGGATTCAGGCCAGTTTTTGCAGTGACACTTCTCTCACTGTCCAGCTGTCCCAGTCCTTGCCCTGCTCCTTTTTGGATCAGCATGCCTTTCTCCACGGTTCTGGGGAAAACGGAGCTGTCACTGAAAGGAATTTTTCAGCTGTTCTGGTGGAGTGTGCAGCAGCACGGGGAGTGTGGAGGGAGGGGAGGTGAAGCCACAGCCCCCCTGGTTAAACCAAAACACCGCGATGGCACCGACCCGCCCACGGCTCCTTCTGCCGCCAGGGAGGGAGGGAGGGAGGGAGAGACACCGGCCCTCAGCGTCTGTGCTGCCAGCAGCTCTGAGCCCAGGAGGGGCAGATATTGGAAATAAAACCCTCCTGACAGAGGTGTGGGCTGGTTTGTTCGGGCTTTGTTCCAGGCAGCTGTGTTGGGGTCTCACAGCAGCCCTCGGGGTCTGTGTGTGACCCCAGCAGGTCCCACTGGGCACATGTGAGACTCCAGTGCCCACAGGCTGCCTGTTCCCACCCCACTGCCAGGGCAGTGTTCCCTGGAGCACGGCTGGCAGGGCTTTGTGGCATTGCTGCACAGCAGCTCTGGGCAAAGCCTCACGTTATGTTTGTGGTAGTTGGACACAGCCTGGATGAGTTTGTACCAGAGCAGATGAGGCCAATGCAGGCTGCTGTGCCAGCTGATCTCCCCTTCGAGCACTGTGGAGCAATAACTTTCAGAAACATCTTTCAGTGGAAAGATGAAGCCAGTGTGAAGAAACGGCTCAAACAGCTTCCTCTGTTCCTGCAGTGCTTCTCTAACCATGTTTGTAAACAGGTTTGAAAACACTTAAACCTGAGCTGTGCACCCACACTGATCCCTCAACTCCCCCTTGCTCCTGGGTAAAATTCACATTATTGATGGGCCCAAGCACCAGAGCACAGCTACACACACCCCAAACTGTCCTTTGGCAGCATCTGCATCCCAGTTGGAACATGTCTTTTAAAGGGCAGCTTTTTTGCAGTTTCATACTTCAACTACCAACTAAACTCCTTATCAGTGTGATTCCATCAACAGGAAACTGGTAAGAAAAAAAAGAAGTACCCACCCCAAAGCCCACGATGTTATCTAATCTCTGTCCAATCTGCTTTCTGCTTGGGGACACATGCAACAGGCTGCAGCAACTGTGTGTCAGAAGGTCAGGGAATGCAGACAGGGGACAGCAGTGCAAATAACCAGCTGGGACTCCAAGAATCCGAAGTTGAGGCAGATTTTTGAAGCTGCTTAGTAATCAGAATATCTCAGTGTGCAAATCAGCCTTTTTCTTGTGGTCACAGCTGCTCTGTTTGTGCTCGTTGGAGCGTTTGTCACCTCTTGCCACAGGTGTGACAGGAGCTTCATGGGCACAGAGAGGAACAGGGGATGTGGGCTGGGGTGGGCTTGGCACTGCAGGGTCAACTGTTGGGCTTGATGACCTTAAAGGTGTTTTCCAATTAACAGTTCAGTGATCCTGTGATAGAAATAGCTTTTGGGGTTAAACCATGGACCTCTACTTTGCAGGAAGAAAGTGGTTTCACTTAGAGTAAAAGGGACTTTTTCTGAGTGCAGAAGTCAGTTCCTGAAGTGGCCAGCTGTTCCAGATGTGTGGGATGTCAGACTTAGCTAAGAGCCCTTTAAAAGTGTATTGTAAAATGATGTATAGGTGTGCAGTTGCTACAGGTGGCTGATTGTTGGTGTTTGCAATTACAGCTCTTGGCACTGGAAGATGGGCTAGAACACTTTATTATTCTATGTTAGGAAACATTCACTCTCTGGTGCTTCTTTTCAGTTGAGGTTGTGTCACAGAGTCTGAATGTCAGCTGCAAGGACTGAAACAATGTCATTGCACTGTGAGACACAGCCCTGGCTCAAGCTAAACCTCGGGCAGCAGATCATGTCCCTGTCCTGCCCTGCAGAAAGGGTGCAGTGAGAATGACAAAACACAGCCAAGGCACCTCTGACCAGCTGGAGCAGGTGGCACAGCAACCTTGTAATCCCTCCCCAGTGACCCCAGGGTTGCCTAAACCCTCTGCAATCCCATTACTGCTGTTAATCCCTTGGTGTTACTGCACTAAGCATATTATTGAAGGACTGTGCAGGTATGGGGGGCTGGAATTTGTGTGAGACTGGAGAATTAAACAGATTAATGGAAGTGTGTGTGTCAACATCCATTTACCAGGAGAGCAGGGAGCAACCAAAGTGGGAAGGCTGAGGATGAGAATTCAGGGTCAAAGGTTCTTAGCACTTTCACAGATCATGGAATTAACTAATTCTCAATTCTGGGATGCTTTTCTTGGAATTGGTAGGGTAACAAAGGGTCTAAGGCCAAAGGTACACAATCCTGCTGCACTGAAGGGGTGAATACAGAAAGTGACAAAGATCTTTCAGTGTGTAAAGGCCTACAATCTTTTTATTCAGGAAAAGTAATAATTGGAAAAATTTGCTTAGCTGGTCTAGGAGTTTAGCAGAGTTCAGCAGGAAAACTTGTTATCACCAAAGCAGCAATCACCCTGGGAGGGACTTTAACCCCCCTGCCCTCCTCTCCCTGGAAAGACTGGGGATTTTTTCTTTGTTTCTGGTTATGGCATTTCTTAGTATTCTATTTCTAAGCACTTAGTTAATTCAATAAAATGTGTCATTAAGGTCTGCTCTATAAGGAGAGCTCTGAC
>JANPWX010000318.1:463500-501642 GCA_024734555.1 Trochalopteron elliotii
GCACAGACAGGTGTGTACCTCCTCATGTCACCTGGGGCAAATAAGGCACAAATATGGCAAGTTCTCAGAGCCCTTGAGCACGGCACTTTCAGTGACTGAGCTCTGAAGGGGGTTCAGAGGGATATTTGTAGTTATGATTGTAAACAGGCCTGCAACTCACCAGGCCCCATTAGCAACAGATCTGATTGCCCATCTGGAATATTTACATTTATCTCCTCCTCTTCTGGTTGTCAACATTTCCCTTTTTAGGTATCTGGTTGTTTTGGTTTCTCTAAGTGTCTTATATTACCACATGTAATTTTCAAAGCAGAACACCTCTCGGTGTGCCCCTGGATGTGTTTGTGTGTTTCTGAAACACCCCGACTGCTCTGTGCCCTGCTGTGAGCTGAGCCCCACGGAGCAGGGGCTGTGCTCAGCTGTCCCCTGGCATGGAGAATGCCCCGTGGTGCCCCTGCTCACAGACACAGGGCTGGGGGGTTCTGCGTCCTGCTGGCACTGTCTGGGCAGTGCCATGCTCTGTGTCACAGTGTCACAGCTGCTCTGTCAGCCCGGCTCAGCCCATCAGCTGTGAATGTGTGTTGAGAGTCCAGGATTGCCGGGCACTGATGTGCCTGTGATGTTGTTTTACACTACAATGATACAGACTCCACCTTCAGAAGGCTGGAATGGTTCTTTTGTTTTTGGGATGTCTCTCTTTTATATACTATTTTACACAGACTAATCTGATTGGTGACAAAAAGCAAACTTTTTTGATCACAAACTTTTTAAATCACATTGGTCAGAGCAGAGGGACATTAAGAAGAAGTCTCTCTTAAGAAAAAAAAATAAATAACATAAGTAAAATTTACAAAACATGTTCCTCATTTACAAAAAATTCCCTAAAAAAGAAATTTTAAAAAAACCAAAACATCTCAAGCACAAAACCAAAACTACATCCGTGTCCAGTCTGGCAGTTTCCTATTGGAGCTGGGAATTCTCCTCTTGCAGAAAACAATCACTGGGCTTCATTTGATTGCTGAATTTGTCTGTATTGTGATCCATTTTCTGTAAGTGTACAGAGCCACTTTGTACCTCAGGGTGGATCCAAGTGGTTTGGGCCTTTCTGTGCCATAGCTGGCATTCCTCTGGCAGAAGGGTTTCTTCCTTGGTTTCCCCAGCCATAAAATTAAATGAATCCTCAAAAACAACTTAATTGCCAAGGCCTGTGAAGTAACTGTGATCAGTGTTTAATTGGCTTTAGATTCCAGACAATGTGTAACAAATTAGCCTCAGTCCAAGGAATCCATCTGTCTGCAGGCAAATTAAAGAACTGCACACAGATCCTGATGACCCAGCAGTGATGTGGTGTGTCTCTCTCGTGTCATTTAAGTGCACACTATTGTGGTTCACTTTTGGCTTCATAATTAAAACAAGTCAAAATAATGCTCAATAATTTTAACTATTTTGCTTGAGTAGTTGTTCAAACAGTGCCTGATTCGAAAAAAAAAAAAAAAAGAAAAGAAAAAAAAAAGAAGAAAGTTAAAAACATGTGCTCGTGTAGAAAATACTTATTGCACAATTTTTGCATGCACAATTACCCCGATGGCAAATGCAATTACACACTGAGCACCTCCAGCTGCATGCACACATTGGCAAGTGCCCAGCTCTGGGTTTTTATGCAGTCTGGTGAATTTATTTGGCATGAGAGGATTCCAGGGATGAAGTCTCAGTCTGTGGACACGAGGAGCTGGCCTTCCTGTGACACATGGCCTATCCCAGCTTCCCTCAGGAGTGAGGACTGAGTTCCCTGCCCATTCCCTGTTCAGGCACTGGCTTTTCCCTGGAAGCAGTGATGGATTTTGGACTCCACAGGATGTTCCTGTGTCCCTGTGGAGCACCCAGCTCTGCTCTCTGAGAGACTGAGGCACGAGTTCCTGCTCAGGGCTGTGTTCTCCATGAGCAGAAATGCCCTGGGTCTGTCTGGATCTTTGCTGAATGCTCTGCTGGGTCACTGCTGATGTTTGCATGGTGCTCCATGGGAGAGCACTGAAATTATTTTGCTTGCTTACACGCTGGATCCGATTCTCCTGTCACTTATGAGAGCTTTGTAATCTTATCTGAGCTGCTTCATTTTCTTCCATGCAAGAGAAAAGAGAATCCAGACTGTTGCTGCTCAGAGAAGTGAGGAAAAGCTGGGGAAGTGTTTGTCTCCATCTCAGCCTGGTTGCTTTTTATTCATCCCTCTTGTTAAGTTCTTACTTCTTGAGTGCCTTCGACCAGTAAATAATTGTTTTCAATACGTGAAAAGAACGTGACCGAGAGGGCTCTTTGCACAAGGATACGGAGAGAAGAAAGCCCTCCCATTTGTGAAATGACCTCAGGCAACCTGTCCTGGTGATGGGCTTGTTAAGGGAAAGAGGAAGGAAATTGCAGGGCTGCAGCCCCCCCCTCCCGTGTCAGACTGGTGAGTTCCCATGTGGGGAAGAGCATCTGGTTATTACACAACCTTCCCCCAAAGCCAGCCCCATGTGCCCTGCTGGGACCTTTGCTGCAGGGTTCTCACTGAGGGGCTTTCCCTGGCCGTCCTTCCCTGCCCGTCCCTCCTTCTGTGCATCACAAAAGCACAAAAATCACATTAAACCCTGCCCGGAGCCCCTGCTGGGGCACTTCGGGCTGCACCCAGCCAACACAGGTGTGTGGGGAGGTGACACTGCCCCTGTCCTTAGGGAAAGGTTTGTCACTCGTCTTTCCACAGGGTGAGTCAGGGAGCAGCTCCCCAGCTGACAGCAGCAAAACCAGCCGGGGAGGGAACGTGTGGCGACACAAAACCTTGTTGAAGAGGCCAGCAGTCGACAATCCTGAATTTAGCTGCAGTTCCCTGAGGCTGGAAATATCGAGGGGAAAAAAGACTATTTTTAATGTTCTTCCAGCTCAGCATTATAAATCAGCAACTGCTCTGATTTGGTTACAGCACAAGTGGAAAGATGTTTTTCTCTTGTTGCTGTCCCAAGGATTTCACTCGGAGATCTAAATGTCAGGGTCTGTCTTTTGTTTTGTGCTTGAAATGTGCCCTTATCTCCAGCTCTGAATGGGAGGTGTTTTGCCATCCCGAGGAGCTCCTCAGGAACTGGAGAATGTTCCTGTGCTCACGCTGAGCTGAACTCCCATCCCCTCGCAACACCCAAGGCAGATGCCTGTGGCAGTGAGGGGAGCAGCCTGGTGATTCTGGCAGCCTCTCGGGATGGGGACATGCCAGGTGCTGATCTTGGTTCTCCCTGCCCCCGGCAAGGGTCACTCAGGGGCTGCTCTTCCTACTCCATCTGGGAGCTGGGAATCCTCTCTCTGTCATCCCTTAAAAAATATGTACAAAAATGTAGCTTGATAGAGATGTCTTTCCTCTCTTTAAAAATCCTTTCCATTGAAGATTCCCAAGCATCTGCAGATGACAAAGCTGCAGACCAAGTGAAGGTTTTCCTGGCCTGTGTAGAGTTGGGCTTTGGCTTTGCAAGGACAGCCAGCAGCTACAGCCAGGTCAGCAGTGCTGATTGCCGGGTGGAAGGGCCCATTTTTCTTCTCTCTGTTTTATTTTCTGTCTAATCCCACTGCTGTAGCTCCTCTGGGCAGGAGGGTGATGAGTTTTAACCCTGAGCAGGACAGCCAGGCTGACAAGAGTCCCTGGAGCAAACCCAGTCCAGCAGGGACAGAGCTCCCAGCTCATGCTGGGCAGGAGTTACTGGCAGGTGATGGTTTAGCTGTGCTGGTGAGGTGAGGCACAGCCACTCAGTGCCTGAATCAGAGGCAGAGGATTTGTTTACAACGTGAACAACAAAGTCTTTGCCTGTCCTTTTAGTCAAAGAAGAGGCACTATGTAAATAGGATCGTTTACACTATTTAACTATATATCAGTTTTCACCTTCAAAGGCTGTCCAAGTGGTTTATTTACCATAAATTTAACCTTGGACTAAAGCTGAGATGCTTAGATAGCCGAGTGATAGGGACCTTAGAAATGCTAAGGCAGAGATAAAGGGAGCACCATCAGATTGAGGGAAATGAGAACTGTCTGGCCCCTTCACAAATCCTGAGGATAAACAATAGGGATCTTTGTGCTGGGGCTGTAGGCGTGTTGTCAAGGTAAATGAGACCTGGCACAGGGCCCTATTGTCTCCTTTCCCACAACTCATTAAGATTTACTTGTTTTATCATCAATGAGTATAATAACCCGAGCTCTGATTATGCCACGAAGACATCCCAGTGCCGGTGACTCATGAGACAAGGATTGTGTGAGTCACCAGAAGGGTCTTCTCAGAGGTGTCTGCTGGGAGGTGGGAGCCACATCTCGGGGTGGGCTGCTGGGCAGGGAGCACCAGGCTGCTGTTGCAGCCCTGTGTGAAGCCCTTTTTGTTCCTTTTTGTTCCTTTTTGTTCTTTATCCAGCCCTGGCCCCTCAGTCCATGCAGCAGTGACAGCCTCTCCTCCCTGGTGTGCAGCATCAACACCCCCACACAGAGCCCAGCTGCAATAGGGCTGGAGGCTGCTTCACCTCAGAGCCTTTGCCAGAAATGATTGCAGCACAGGATGAATCAGCTGGATTATGCTCACCTGGAACAGGTCTGCCAAAAACTCTGACCTGGTTTCCTCTCCCCTCACTCTCATTTCACTGTGAGGAGCCAAATGGGCTCTGGGTGCAATGCAGTGCCACTAGATAAGTTGCCAGCCCACAAAATTTTGCAATAATCCACTTTTGTCTTTCAGTAGCATCTCTTATCAAGCAGGTCGGAGTTATTGTTACAAACCTCAGTGAGGAGATAAGTGTTGTTCCCCAAGCTACAGAGGACCAAAGGAAATACTGAAAGATGAACAAGATCTCAGAGTAACTCAGTAGCAAAAGCAAGACCACGTTGGGCTGCTCTGCCACCTGAGCTATTCACGAACATCCACCCAGTAATTCCCAGGTGCAGCATGAGCACAGGAGATCCAGCACAGTCCCCTGTGCTGCTCCACAGTTCAGTTGTTGAGGGGGCAGTGAAAAATCCGTGATCTCCTCAATGCAGGTGGGCTTGTTCCTCTGCAGATGGAAGTTCAGGTCCAGCTGTCCCAGCACCTTCCTGCTGAGCTTCCAGTTACCACTGCCCATGTCAGCCTTGGCAGAACCCATCAGAGATGTAAATTTAGAATACTTGCTTGTATTCTAAATTTGTAATTGTAAATACAGGGTATTGTAAATAACCTGTGATATTGGAATGCTGCATTTAATCCTTGGACTGTCTGTGGAAGGGGAGTAGTCCTGTGAAGCCTTTAGTCTGCTAATATGGATTTGTTACTTTGCTGGAGATAATACTTGCAAAACAGCAAATATAACATGCCTATCTCTCCTAGTTTCCAGCTGAACTGATGGATGTACCCTAATTATTGAAAAATTGATCACATAAGTCACGTGTTGCAGGGTTTTGTCCTCATGTATATATGGTGTTTAGATAAAAAATGAAAGATAGATAAAAAAGCTATTTTTAGATAAAAAGACTATTTTTGAGGATTAACTGTCCCTCAGACATCTTGAAAATCATGTAAGTGTTCATAACTGAATTATTTTCTTGAGTAAGATAAATTGTTTATTTGCATATATTTGGGGCTTTACGAACAAGTTAATTTTTGAGGCTAGTGCTACATAATTTGGTGAAAGAAAAAACTGACAAAGAGCTTTTTCCTAAGCGATTTTTACATCAATGGTTTCAGCAGAAGTGAAGTAACCCTGAAACAGCCATCCTGCCACTTGTAGAATTGTACTTCCTGGAAGCCAAGCACTGCACACCATTGCAGGCGTGTACTGCCTTTGAACCTTGTCAAAATTAGTTCAGAAACTGGATGTGGTTTTGATCCATATGAATCTTAGCACGACAGTGCTTTTCAGAATAAAAGTCACCAAGACTCTTCGCAGGAAAATCAGAACATGGAGTTTTTCTCCACATCCACTCCAGAGCTTTCTCATGGGTGAGACTCCATTGGGGCATTTTTTCAGTCAGTTGAAAAACATATTTGCAATAATATGCAAAAGAGAAGCAGGCAACACCTTACACAACCCAGGCTATAATGCACCAACCACCTCAGCTCCCAGCATATCCAAAGGCTCTGTAAGACAGGGCAAACTTGAGGATTGTTTGCAGGACAAATCAAATGACATTTTCAATAAAAATTCTGTTCAATGTAAGGCAGAGAAAAATTCCTGCTGGTTTTCTGTGGGAAGAGATGGCTTTTGGACCAAGCAGTTCTCCAGAAGTTTTCATTCTGGAGAAATGTCACAATCAATCTTAAATCTCACAGTTTTAGCACCTGGATAGGCTGTGCCATTGCCTCCCTCAGCCAGATAAATTTGGGCAGAATTCCCCCACTGATAGGAAAGTGCTGCTGCCTATGGGTCACATTCAAAATATTTGCCCCCACGTAATTAGTGGTGTAATTAACACTGGCCATCAAATCCCTGGCCCTGAGAATGGGTGACTCCTACAGACCCTTCCAGGCAGCTGCCAGGACACTGTGGATGGAATCTGCCTTTGCTGGAATTCCTGTGCATCCCCTCAGGAACCTCGGAGGTTTTGCAAACTTCAGACCATTCAAATCAAAAAAAAAGAGCAGGGCATTTCTGTGGGGCATGGGACCTGTTTTGCCAGGGACCTTCCAGTCTGCTGACTCCTCGAGGTTTTGCAATCTCCCTGCTCATTTCACTCCTTCTCATCCCCTGAGTGTGGATGTGAAGACATGGGAAGAGTTCTGCCCTGAGTCACAGCACACGGTGCTGAGCCCGTCAGAGCAGGATGCCAGGGTGGTTCTGTTCTTCTCTTCAGCAGGGTGACAACAGCAAAACACCCAGAGAAACCAGGGACAGGGAGAGTGACAACAGTAATCCAGAGAAACCAGGGACAGGGAGGGTGACAACAGTAAAATACCCAAAGAAACGAGGGGCAGGGAGGGTGACAACAGTGAAATACGCAGAGAAACAAGGGACAGGGAGAGTGACAACAGTAAAGTATCAGAGAAATGAGGACAGGGAGGGTGACAACAGTAAAATACCCGGAGAAGTCAGGGACAGGGAGGGTGACAGTGAGTGTTGGACTGTAAGTGCTGCATGGTCCAGCTCACTCCTCTCTCTGCCTTGGGGTGCAGAGATCCTGCAGGGCTGGAGCTGCTCAGTCTGTCCCAGGCCATCTCCTGTCCCCCCTGAATCCCCTGAGCCCCAGCAGAGGGAACAGGCTTTCACTGCAGCTCCATCAGGGCAATGAGAGGAAATGTGCAGAAAGTGTTTGTGAGGCAGCAAGGCAGGGCAGGGGAAGGCAGGGCAGGCTGAGGCTGACCCAGAGGGCAGAGTCACCCCCGTGCCCCTCTGCCATGTGCCAGGGGTGTTAGTGCTGTTGTTAGTCCCTTGGCTGTGCCCTGTGCCTCAGACCTGCACTTTTTATGCTCACCCAGCTGTACTTTGAATTGCTTTCCTGAAAACTCCTGGGAAAATCCCAGTTGCCTCTGGGAGCTGAGGAAGGTCCTGGTTGGCATAACGAGGCAGGAATCAATTGACTCTTTCAGAGTGGCACTTGCTGATGCCAACAATGTAATTTGGTTTATTAGTCTGTATGGACTTGATCTAAGTCTTGCTAAAGTCGAGGAGTGAATGCAGAGCCTGTCCTGACAGTCAGCCTTATCACCATCAGGAGAGATGGGGCTCACAGCACTTGCTGTCTGCTGCCAAGAATTAATTGTGTTCAAGTTAATGCCTGAGTTAAGATTAAGCTCTGCCTGATTGACAACTATTGCTATGGCAAGAAGCATAACCCACGAGGAGATAACTTAGAAATTAGCCATTTTGTCTGGGTCACCTCTGCAGATGGGAAAATAAAGGAATCCTGCTGTGCTGGTGTGTTGGGATGCAGCACAGAGTGTGCCAGGGCTGCAGGCTGGTGTCCCCTGCACAGACAGGGGCCCTGGCTGGCACTCAGCAGCTGTGGGGCCGTGCCACAAAGGGACAGGCAGGGAAAAGGCTCCTGTGGGCAGAGCAGGGTGGGGAACACGGCAGGGCTCCAGCCTGAGCCCTCTGGGGGAATGTGACAGACTGGGACTGACTGCTCATAAAGGGGCAGAGCACTTGGGATAAACCAAGCCTTGAGTCATCAGCATATCTGCTGTAGGAGCAAAATCCCCCAGGGATGGGACAGAGCCTGATGGGGGGATGGACAAGGAGCAAGGAGAATGGGGAAAAGCAGAAGTGGTTTAGGGGTGAGCAGTGGGTGCTGTGAGCCCTTACACAGGTGTCCAGTGAGGTTTCCCCACTGCTCTGTGGGTTCTGTGATGAGAATTGTTCTAGAGTTCAGTAATAATAAGAATTTTAACCTTACAGCCCTTTGCAATATGTCAGGTGTGTCCCTGTTCCTGGTTTGTCCCAGGCCTAAGGTAGGTCAGATTAAACATTCAAACACTGCAGCAGTGTCTGCTCAAGTCTGTGTGCCCAAATGGTCAGGGAACATCAGGGAACACAGCACTGCAGGGGCTGGAAACAGCAGCACTTCTGAGAAATGTTTTCTTCATTAGGAATGTGTTTTGTTGGGGGGGTTGTTCATTTGTTTGTTTGTTTGTTGGTTTGGTTTTTTGTTTTGGTTCGTGTTATGAGTTATGGATAGATATGACAGGGACAGTTTCTGGCTCAGAGCCTTCAGCTGGTCCAGAGTGGCCAGGGGTGACTCCCTGGTGCTCAGACACACAAAGGGCCTCGAGTGCTCCTGCTCTTGGCTCTGGTGCAGTTGTTGAGGACGATGCCCAGTGCACACAGGGCTGGTGGGTGAGTCTGTGCAGTCTGACACCCTGCTGCTCCCTGGGGTGGCTCTATGGGAACAAGCAGGGATTTTATTTTCCCCCATAAGAGATTACTATTATTTACAAGTATTTTTGTTCCATTTCGAAGTGCAGCTTGGCAATTGCAACATTTTCCACTTCTCCCTTGGCATATCTCGTGGCATGGCAGACCAGGCTGGGAAGGGCTGGCAGGAGGGACCAGAAGGGATGTCCCAGCCTCAGTCAGAAGGGCATTTATGACCCCCAGACTGCCCGGCGGTTCCGAGCACTCAGTGCAGGGGCCCGCTGTGTGCTGAGCACCCCGGGGCGGGGAGCGGGGCTTTGGGGATGTCCCATCCCGGGATGCTCCGGACGGGGCAGGACGGAGCCGCTCCCGGCGCTGGCGGAAGCTGCGAGCGCTGGGGCGGCTCGGACACGGATCCTCCCTGACAGAGTTCCCTGAGAGCCCTGGGACCGGCTCGGGCTCGGATCCTCACCGACAGAGCTCCCTGTGAGCCCTGGGACCGGCGGGGCTGGGGCTGCTCTCCCTGCCCGGGGTCAGGGTCACACACTGCCCAGGTCACACACTGCCCAGGTCACACACTGTCTGTATGGGGTCAGGGTCACAAACTACTCAGGTCACACACTGCCCAGGTCACACACTGCCCATGGTCACACACTGCTCAGGTCACACACACTGCCCAGGTCACACACTGCTCGAGGTCACACACTGCCCAGGGTCACACACTGTCTGTATGGGGTCAGGGTCACACACTGCCCAGGTCACACACTGCTCAGGGTCACACACTGTCTGTATGGGGTCAGGGTCACACACTGCTCAGGGTCACACACTGCCCATGGTCACACACTGCTCAGGGTCAGACCCTGCCCAAGGTCACACACTGTCTGTTTAGGGTCACACACTGGGGTCACACACTCCCCAGGGTCACACACTGCCTGTTTAAGGTCAGACACTGCCCCGGGCTGGATACCAGCTGGGAGCTGTCAGCAGAGGCACTCCCCCAGTTCAATCCCAGTGCCCCCAGTCCCCTGTGGGGCTGCCAGCCACAAACCCTTCTCCCCAGCTGTGGGGCCGTGCTGTACCTGCTGCTGCCTGGGCAGTTCCTTGCTCTGCCTCCCTTCCCTCAGCCTCACTGGGAAGGAACTGAGAGGGGAAATTGCTGGGAAAGGGCTGAGCCCTCCCCAGCTCTCCTGAGGGATCCAGTTCAGAACGTCCAGCCTGTTTGAAGGCTGAGCTCTTCAGGCCAAGAACGTGTATTATCTAGTTTGTATTTTATGGCAGTATATGAATGTTTTGTTACAGTAACAACAACAACAATAATAATTAGGGCCGTGAGAGCCCTGGAGGGCTGGAAAGGAACCAAGCCCTGCAGGTTCTCTCGGATGTTCAAGTCTGACGAGGTTGAACCACGCAGGTTTAACCCCCATGGCTGGTGCCCTCTCTCACCCTCCCGGCTGCCAGCACCACCAGGAAGTCTGTGCCCATCCTCCCCTGGTAGCTGGGAACTGGGATACCCTGGGGCTTCTCCAGGGAGGAACCCGCAGTTCTTGAGGAGGATGTGAGTGAAACTCACTGAAATTTCTTGAATGTGGGATGAGGGTCGTGAATCATCCCACCCTCAGGCACTGCCGAGCCCCAGCGGGGCTGACAGCCCTCAGAGCCACCCTGGGATCAGGGATTGTCACCCTGGCCTTTGTCCAGAGAGTGCTCGGGGCTCTCTGGGTGAAAGTCCCCCTTTATGTCCCTCTAAAAGCTCTGTGAAGGTGCTGAAGCTGACTGCGTGAGGTGGTGCCAGCTGGAGCCATCCTCTTCCACAACCTCAGTCCCAGTGTCCTGGTTTCAATCTGCTCTCTAGGTGACAGCAGGAGCTGGAACTGATACTGGAAGATTAAATTTTTGGTTTTTTTCAGATCCCCACACAGAAAACCTGTGTGGGCCTGGAAGGTCTGATGTTGCTGATGCCCCCACGGGCCAGCAGTGGTTGTGTTTAGGGTACTGCAGTGCTCTGAGGCCCCCCTCATTTCCCAGTGAGGCAGCTGCAGTGTGGGATGGGGGTCCAGGCACCCTGAGTCCTCCTGAGCACTAATCCCAATTCCCACAGTGTTGCCTCAGCTAATCGCTGCCTCAGTTTTCCTCACTTGTAAAATGTGGGGGTAATAACTGTGCATACCTCACAGAGGGCTGTGAGGATTCATTAATTAAACCACGTTCGGGAAGTGCTTTGAAGATGAAAAGCCCCATATAAATGCTGGGTGTTACTGGTGCTTAGTGAGTACCTTCACAGCCACAAGCAGGGTGTGCCTGCAGGAAGCAGAGCCATAGGCTGATGGCTGAGTGCCTTTAAAAATAAATATGATCAGTAAATGCTCTGGGGAGGTCAGCTTCCCTCTCCTCCCCCTGGGGGTGAGCTCCCACCTCAAAGGAACCGGGGTTTCTCTCTGCCTCCTCCACTTCTGGAAAACCAAGAGAGGTTTGGGAGTGCTGAGGAGAGAGTTGGACACCACTCGTGGTGGTGCTGGTGAAGCTGAGACACCACAGGCAGGCCCAGGAAGGTCCATGGGCAGGGAGAGGCAGCAGCAGGGCAGGGCTGGGAGGGCAGAGCTGTGCCCAGTGCCATGGGCACGGGGGGCCTGGGCTGCACACGGGCACTGTGGGGCGGGCAGGTGGCACTGTCATTGTCACTGAGGGGGGCAGGTGGCATGGGCACTGTCACTGTGGGGTAGGTGGGACTGTCACTGGCACTAAGGTGGGCAGGGGTACTGTCACTGTCACTGTGGGGTAGGTGGCACTGTCTCTGTCACTGGGGTGGGCAGGTGTCATTGTCTCTGTCACTGTCACTGAGATGGGCAGGTGGCACTATCACTGTCACTGTCACTGTCTCTGTCACTGAGATGGGAAGGTGGCACTGTCACCGTCTCTGTCACTGTCATTGTCACTGGGGTGGGCAGGTGTCGCTGTCTCTGGGGTGGGCAGGTGGCACTATCTCTGTCTCTGTCACTGTCACTGTCCCTGTCCCTGTCCCTGTCCCTGTCCCTGTCCCTGCAGTGGGCAGGGGCCCGTGCTGGTCCTGCTCTCAGCAGTGACATGCACACTTTGGGGAGCCAGAGGCAGATCTGAACTTGCTGCTTCCTGCACCTGTTGGACTGAAAACACAGATGCTGATTTCCTCTTCTCTGTGCTCCTGGAAAATCTGGTATTTAACATTCACCTGACTGGGCAGAAAGAAGAGAAAAAGGATTTTTGATTAGGTTAATTGCTTTTAATGACAGCCTGCCACATTTGACAGATCCCTCTTGTGAAGCCTCAGGAAAAGGAACCTTTTCTCCCAGATGCACTCTGTGTGTGTCTGTACTCTGTAAGCTGAGCTGAAGTTTCATTTTCTGGTTTGGGCAGGGAGGTCACCCCTTTCACAGCCGTCCCCAGGTTTCTCTGGGAACACCAGACCTCAGCAATAACGTGTTACCTGGGGGAGATGTTCAGGTGGGACTGATGGCAGACTCTGGCAAGGGAAAATCTGCATTTCCTGGCCTAAACTGGCCTTGGTGACTGAAAATTAACAACTTAAGACCAAACTTTGAACCAGAATAAAATATTTCTATACAAGATTGAGGAAAAACTGGCCATTCTTCTGAGACAGGTGTGCAAAGTACTTCAAAAACACATGCTAGTTATTAAATTATATATAACACTAAAATGTATCAGATATATTGTTAGTTCTTTATAATCTAAAATTATATCAAAAAAAGAACATGTAAATACCTGAGTCATGGCTGAGGCCAGAGGGTGTCTGTCACATCAGGAATTCTTTCTGATGGACTGCTGAAGGGATCAACAGAGACAAGGGGATGTTCCAAGGGCAGGACAGAGCTCCTGGGTTTGAGAACACAGAGACTGTGGGAGCAGGCAGTGATCACCAGGCTCTGTGCACTCCGAAGGGAGTTTTGTTTCAGCCATCCTGGAATGCCCCCTTGGTTTGTCCCTTATCACAAAGCCCATCAGGTGGCTTGGGCAGGCTCTGGAACACAGGCCTGCTGTGATACTTTAAACCTTTGTGCCTCAGTTTACCCATTGATTAGGGTGATAGCCTTCCCAGAGTGTTGTGATGATTAATTATTAATGTTACTAAAGCGTTTTGAAGATGAGGAGTGCTACATGCTGGCTAAAGATCTTAATTACCTCAGCCTCATGACGAAATGTTTGTATTTACATAATGAACCAGTCACGGAAGAGGTGCAGAGATGGTCTCTCCTGGTGGACAGATCCTTACAGCTCAGCTATCTCTGCCATTATCACTGTCTAAACCAAATCAAATCTTTTTTTTTTTTTTTTCCATGGGGAATCTGCTTTTGGAGTGAGCAAAGCCCACATGCTCCATGTGAGACTCCCAGCATGGCAAACAGCCACGGTGCCTTGGCTAATTTCAGTCCCTGCCCATGAAACTCACCTCACCCAGAACTTGTTTCAACTTCTCCAGCTGTTCTTGGCATGTGTTGAGATTTCATAAAGTTGATGCCATCAACTCCCACACATATGGCAAGGCAGAGTGAGAGAGAAAACCCACACACAGTAACTAATATATAGGGAGAAGAGGTATTTGCATGGGAGAGCACAAACACGAGGCTTTGCTGGCTGGCTCCCGTGGCTGCTGATGGCAGATGCACAGGGATATGCAGATGGGGAGGGTGACTCAGACAGTCCCTGCCATGCACAGCTCCAGGAAGACACTTCCAGCAGGGCCACTGCACTGATTCTGGTGGTCAGCAGGGCCATTTTCACTGCTGAAACCCACAGGAGTTTGTTCCTGGCTGGGGAGCAGTGGGGTCCTGGCTGGGCACAGGGGACACACAGCAGCTGGTCCCTGGGACAATGCTGAGGGGTGTCCAAGGTGGGACATGGCCACACTGCAGGAGCTCTGATCCACAAACCCATCTCCCCTTGGAGTCAGTTTTGCTGAGACATTTTGCCTGTGATACAGAAGGTTTGCTGTCCTTGTGTGTCCTTTTTCCTTTTGCTTTGGAGGCAAGTGCACAATTTTTCAAACTTTCAGTGAGACTCATTTTCAATCCATAATGCTTTATCCAGACAACACCTGATTATTATCAATTTACAATCTCACCCTAGTTAGGAAAAATCTGGAAACTGCAGGCAAGGGGGAGTTTGGTGACAAACACAGGGTGCAGGCAATAACACCCATTTCCATCTGCACTTTTAGATCTGGGCAGATTTCCAAGAGAATCCATGCTTGTCTCATAGACACAGCTCCAGGAGGGGTAGTGGGGTTTTTTCAGCACTGAACACTCACACCAAACTCTTTCATGGGGTTTGATCTGCCAGTTACAGGGCAGCAATTTGGGGTACTGGGGATACAGCCAGGCTGGGAACCACACCAGGGCTCAGCAGAGCACAGGGGGATGAACCTCACGCTCCTCTGCTCACTCAGCCCCCAGGCCAGGGCTGTGAGGGGGCCCTGGGCACCCTGGCTGTGCTGGGATGGGGCACTGGGCAGTGCCCTCCGTGCCAGTGTCCCCAGGTGAGATCAGAACCACCCCTGGGAGCTGCTCAGCCCCTGCACCTGCCCTGCAGTGGGACCTGGGCAGTGCAGAGCCCAGCCCTGCTCTGCCTTCCTTACTCACTGCACACTTAGAAAGCATTTTAATCTGCTTTATAGTGATTGAAAGAGTGCAATGAGATTTTGCTAATTAGCTCATTGCATACCCAGTGAGCCCTGCAAGAGCTTGGCCACGTTGTTGGGTTTATTGGACACTGAGTATCAGGCTTTCCATTTCCTCTTCTATTTATACTCTCTGTTCAAATGCAAACCACAAATCTTTCCAGGTGACCTGTTTATTAAGTGAATTTAGAGCACTTAATGTTTGCATTTATTAATTTACTAGAAAAACTGGTATTACTAGTTACTGAGAACTAACTGCTATCTCAGATTTCACTGGATACCAGCTGCAAATCTCAGTAATAAGACTTTGCTGATGATTAAGCCAATGACGTGATTTTTCAGTGGCACCTGTAGGCAGCTCCAGCTTTGCAGTGACCTGTGAGGACTCAGCACCTCGGACAACACCTCCACAACCCCTGGGTACAGCCAAAACAAATGCAGAAAGTTGGTACGGGCAGGTTTTTCACACCTTGTGCACAGGGAGCAGCTGGTTGTGTGACCTGGGTGTGCATCTGCTCTGACCCCCGGGAGCTGAGAGGGAATGGCACATTTGGAATTATTTGTATGAATTGCATGTTCAAGCAGAGCCCCAGAGCCAAGTTCCTAAAGCTGCTCATGTCCCAGTCCATGGACAGGGTCTGACTGCATTTTTAGTGAGAATGTTTGGGTTTCTGAGCTCAGCTCTGCCCTTTTCTGAAGAAGAATCTGTAGTTCCTTCTTGCCAGGCTGGGTCTCACAGACCCCTCTGTGCTCTGGAGCTTTGTTCTGCATTTCCTTGGCTGCACGATCAGAAATGCTCCTTCAGTAATTTAATCTCATTTCTCCTCAGTAATGACAGATCTTTTCTCTCGGCAAAACCACCTTTATGTTCCTTTACTGGGTCACTGTTAACTCTTCCACGCTCTACATAATAACCCTGGAGATTTTCTGCAGATAGGCTTCCTGCCAGTCTCCTTCACAAAAATGAATTACGTCTGGAGGAGCTGCAAACTTGGAACAATTCCTACCTCCCAGGTAAAATAACTCACCTGCTGCATAGCCATACCATGAATCCTGCACAGGTTGAGGAGCCTGGGAAGGTGGAGGGAAATTTCTCTAATTCATAGCTGAATTTTCTGATGAAGGACATGTACAACCAACTGCAAGAAAACAAATGATTGTTCTGATTATTTTTCACTGTAGGAATAATTGGTAACATTGTTCTTCTTGGCAAAGATGAATAGTTGGAACCAGACTATTTCACAGAGACAAAATATCCACAGGGAGAGTTTTTTGAGGCAGTCATAGGATGCACCCTGCAGAGTGTGATTCTCATGACATTAAAGCTGTGCTAATGGTGCTGAGATTAACTTCTAATGAAGAGAGAAATGAACCTGATAACCACAGAGTAAATGTTCTATGGAAAGGACAATAAAAGTATCACATTTTAGGCAAGGTCTGTCTCTCATTGAAGCCAAAAGGGCTGAATTCATTGAACTTATCCAAAACAGGAAAAAGAATTTATGGCTGTGGAGGACGAAGGAACACTGCTGTGAGTCCGAGCCACTGAATAACTCCACACCACAGAAGAGATCCCCCAGAGTTTTGCAATAGTAACTGTTGTGTTACTTTGTGGAATTTTCTGATCCTTTGATAATGTTTCCTCCTTTTAACAGCAAAATCCACACTGCTTCTTGAAAGCTTTTAGAATATTTTCCCTTATGCTTTTATCCTGGGGAAGGCAGGACCACATTTGGTATTCAGGACAGGGAGCTGGCAATCTGGATTCTTTTCAGCTTTGTCACTAACCCGTGGTATGGCTTTGATCTCCTCAGTGTGATCTCCACAGCAGCACTTGGAGAAGCCCTGGGTGATCTCCTGTGCCTCAGAAAGGCTCCCATGCCACCAAAGGCAGCCCCGTGCCAGCCTGGCATTGCCAGCTCCTGGGCTGGCTCTTTTCAGCCTGGCAAACCCCAGTGCCCCTGCAGAGGCTCCTGGGGCTGTGCTGGGGCATCCAGGGTTATTATCCATGTGAGGAGGATCCAACTCCAGGATTATCCATGTGAGGAGGATCCAACTCCAGGATTATCCATGTGAGGAGGATCCAACTCCAGAATTATCCGTGTGAGGAGGATCCAACTCCAGGATTATCCATGTGTGGAGTACCCAGCTCCAGGATTATCCATCCATCTCAGTCTGGGATCTCCACAGGCTTGGAGCTCCACAGCTTTGGCTTCTCTCACCTCTCCCCCAAGCCCAGGCAGAGCAAGGGATTATTTAGAAACAATTCAAATTGGACGTTCAGATAGCAGACTGAGAGGAAGTAAACAAGTAAAATGTAAAGTAAACAAATATGAAATATTTCAATTCTGGCTTCAGTTTTGCAGCCAGAGGCCAATCTTTTGGATGCTCTTCCCTGGAATGTCAGAGAATGCCCTGGAATGTCAGAGGATGCCCACATGCTCAGGGACTGGCACCCACTGGTCCCAGGCTGCACATACACTGTGCTCCAACCCTCCTTGGACAACCCTTTGAAGTCCTCCACTCTTTTGTTTCCTAAAATTAGGTTTTATAGTATAAATGGGTCTCTAATTGACTTTTGCCAAAGCCAGCAGCACTGGATATTTTAGCAGTGGCTCCTCTGGGTTCAGACCTAATTGACCAGAAGGTGCATGGCCTCTATAAATACACCTCTGGCCCTTCCTGGGAACCAGGTGCCTCATTATTTCTGCCTTCCTCCTGGGCAGCCTGCTTCCCACCCACTCTGGGCTGCCCCCTTTGCTTCTTTATACCGTTATTAGTGCTGTTCAAGACACTGCTCATGCACAGATTGTGTTCACTTATGGCTCATGGAGAGCTGTATGTGCTGCTCCGTGTGAATATAGATTATTGATTGGTGACAGTTGTTCTCACAGGGCTTGTCTATGAGTGCAGAAATTCCTCAGCTTCATCCTCTCTCCCAGTTTCGGGCTAAAAATTCTGAAAAGCCCTCAAAATTCTTCCTTCACTTTTACTGCCTGCCTAGAAAGGAGTCACTGAGCACCTCAGTTGGCTGTGGCTGATTTTGGGAGCTTTGTTTGAGGTGAGGCAGCCCCCGAGATCCCCCTGAGTGCTGGGATGTGGGCTCCTTGCTCTGGGGGATGAACACCCTGCAAACAACAAGCTAAATAAAAACACGGGCTTTTTCTAAATGCCTTCGACTTCAAAATGGGACTTTCAGTTTCTAAAGGCTGGCAGGGAGTTCGTTTGGAGTCAGTCTTTGTGTGGTCATTTTCGTTCTGGAATGAGAGTGTTCTTGCACAGAATTACACTAAAATGTGTTGTCAAGAGACATTGTCTTTTGTTTCCATGAGTTTGCAAATATTCCCAAACAAGTTTGATGTAAGCCAGAGTGTCCCAGCTTTTATCTTGCCGAATAAAAGCTCCTCCCTGAGCACCACGAGCCCTGGGCTGGCCGGGAGCTGCTGGGATGAGCACATTCCTGACCTGCCAGTGCCACAGCCCCGCAGAGGTGCTCCACGGCTGCTTCAGGGGGTCTCCCTGCAGTGCTGCCACAGCACCACGTCGTGATGAGGCTTTAATGAACTTTCTGAGCCGCCTGAATTCCTCTGATGGAGGGCATTGTGTGCGCACAGTCTGTTTGTATTGTTGCCTAATTACGAACGGCAATTAAGACTTCACACCTACAATTTGTATTCACAATTTGTAAAATTCCCTTGCCCGGAGTTCTCTACTCCTGCTGCCAACAAGGCATGCAGAAAATTTTTATTCTTTACCCCTGTGCTGTAGAACAAAGCTCTTCATCAGCCTCACGTCCCCAGCTGGCAGCACAAAGAGCCAGAGCTGCTGACTGGAGCCACTGTGGCTTTTGTGTCCCTTGGCAGGGCTGGTCACACCTCAGTGTGGCAGTGACAGTGCCCAGGTGTCCACACACTGCACCAGGGCTGGTCACACCTCAGGAGGACAATGACAGTGCCCAGGTGTCCACACACTGCACCAGGACTTGTCCCCATCTCAGGAGGGCAGTGACAGTGCCCAGGTGTCCACACACTGCACCAGGACTTGTCCCCATCTCAGGAGGACAATGACAGTGCCCATGTGTCCTCACACAGCACCAGGGTTTGTCACACCTCAGGAGGACAATGACAGTGCCCAGGTGTCCACACACTGCACCAGGGTTTGTCACACCTCAGGAGGGCAGTGACAGTGCCCAGGTGTCCAGCTCACACAGCACCAGGGCTGCTCCTGCAGACCCCCAGGCCAGCAGTGACCCTCCCACAGGACAGACCAGCCTGGGCTCTGTCACTGCAGCCCTGCAGGGAGGAAAATGAGCTGTGTGGGGACATTCCTGTACTCATCCAACCCTGCACTCCCCAGGTACCATCAGCTGTCCGTGGCCTTCCCAGGAGCTGCCACTGTTCAGGGCTCCATGGTGTTCCCAGCACCAGCCCTAACTCATTTAACTGTGTCCATAAAATACCCTGAAATGATTTGTGGACTGGGGAACACACTGAGCACATTTATACACATCCGCTCTGCAATTTAGCTGTACCTTAAAAACACAGCTTTGGGAACAGTTCTCCTGGGGAAGGAGAAAGCCAATGCTATTTTTGGGGGTTTTTTTGAGCTTTTGTGCTGTGCTATCAGGCTGGGTGGGGTTGGGCAGTGGGTGGGCAGGAGGCAGCAGCAGGAAGGAGCAGGAAGGAGCAGGAAGGAGCAAGAAGGAGCAGGAAGGAGCAGGAAGGAGCAGGAAGGAGCAAGAAGGAGCAGGAAGGAGCAGGAAGGAGCAGGAAGGAGCAGGAAGGAGCAGGAAGGAGCAGCCAGTCCAGCTGGTAATGGCACTGCTTGGGGAGCTCAGTGCCACAGCAGCCAGAGCACAAAGGCCTTACCCAAGCGTGGCCCTTACTCATGGAAGTGCTCCCCTTGAAGCCACAGGCACTGACCAGGGACTCTGGGCTGTATTATTAATTTTGTTGCTGGTTCTGTACATTGTGATCAGAATCAGAGGCAAACCAGAACGTGGCAGCATTGTTTGGACAAACAGAACACCACCAGTCCTTCCTTCGTGGATGCAGCTCCTGGAAAATTCTCATTTTCTTGCTCTGCTGGGGAGTTTTGCAACAGTGTCTAGGAAATATATTCCAATGGGAATGTCTCCAAATGGTGACTATAACATGAGTATAAAGTATTGTTAATAAATTAATTGACTTTGGGTTTTTTAGCTAGAAAAATAAACCCAGGCTCATGTTCTTTGAGTGAAACTCAATTCAGCATGGGCAACATCAAGAACACAACCAGGATAAAAACTACCACACAGTAAATCAAAGAACAAGAAAAGTCCAAGGCTATTAATGCTTTACTACAGCATTCCTCACGGCCTCTCTGCACTGTAGAGAACTGCAATCCAACATTTTTCAACTGTCCTGAAGAATGTGAAATGTAAATGTTTAGAAGAATGTTTTTGTGCCAAGCTGAGAGTGATCATAAACATCAGCTTCTAACAGAAACATTTTCAGAAGATGCTCTCCCTGCTGCCAGCTTTTGAGAGCAACACCATGTAAATTAGGTCAGAGCCTCCTTGGATTCCTGACACTCCATTGCTGCCTTCTAATTGCCAAAAAATTGTTGGATTGATGCTATGTTTGAGTTTAAAGTATGAACTGCAACTGTATTAAACACGCTGCTTAAATGTCATGTGGATAAACAATAAATCACCTGCCTGGGATTTGCTCTGGGGACGGGCCTGAAGAAAATGTTGAGGGAAAAGAAGCCCTGTGCTAATTATGAGCCTTTACTGCTGTGGCATCAGGAATGTGCCTGGTGTTTTGCTGCCAGGTGGAGTTTGTGGGTTTGGTGTCTGTGCCATGCTAATGACACACCAGAGCAGAGTGTGACTTACCCCACTCCACCCTGCACTGCAGGGAGGGGACAGTGCCATCACCTGCACGTGCTGGAGCTGGAACCTGCCCCTGGCAGCACTCTGCTCCTCCACAGCAACCTCCTCCAGCAGCTATCAGCACAGAATCTGAGCCAAAATGGTCAGATCTAGGGAAATTTAAAAGCTTTGGAAACTGTAACCAATTTCAGCTGACTGGTTTGGTTATATCACCCCGAGATCCCCAACAAATTTACATTTTGTAAGTGAAACGTTTTAGCTTTGGGATTTAGAGTTTCCATTTTAGTTTGGTGCTTAATTATGTGTTAAAAACCCTTAAAGCAAAATTAAATATTTGGATCAAAGTATCAAATATCTTTTTTGCCACTGCTGCCAGTGAATCCAATTTAGCATCTTGCTAGAAAAAGCCATCTCTGATCACAGCTCAGAGCATCTCCTTTTATAATCAGTGCTCGTATTCTTCCACTTCCCTTCATCCATGACAGCAGATGGTCACTGGTGACATGGCATGGTTATTAGTGGATTGTGGTTATAGATCTTTGCAGGGTTTATTTTGATAAAAGACTTGGAATAACTTCAGAAAAAATCTTGATTTGGATAAACTTTCCAGGTTTTATGTACAGCCTGCCACTTGTTAAAGCAATTTAGAAGGGGATGTTGAGGGGCAGAGGGGGCAGCTGCAGGCACCAGCCCCAGGTACTCAGAGCAGGACCCCAGAGTTTGGGTTTGGAACCCACACTGTTAAAGCAGCAGTGCAGACAAGTGCACTCCTGGAATTTCATGCTCAATACATCACATTTTGGCAATACATTTATTTTAGCAATACGTTTTTGGTTCAGTCTTTGCTCAGTTTTGTATTTGTGTTTTGGGATGCTCACACCTCCCTTTACTGACTGCTGGTGTAGGGGTGGCAGCAGAACTGCCCAGAGTCCTGCTCTCCATCACCCATCTGGGATGAACCTGCCTGTGAAGATGATGGGGAAATCCAGGAGAAAACACTGTCACTGTGAGCAGGACATGTCCTGAATGGGTGCAGAAAACACTCTTTGAATTAATTTCCCCTTTTTACTGCTTTGATTGCTACAGAAACAAATAGGATCTTTGGATGGATTTAGTACCTGTGTCCAAGAAACAGAGACCAGGGATGAGCAGGAGAGGGGAGGGGACCAGTCCAGGCTCACAGCAGGGAAAGATGGGAACAGAACAGCAGAGAACAGGAGGATGTGAGCTGTGCTCACAATGAAATCACTGGGAACTCTGCCATGAAAGCAGAACTGAGTTGTTCTTTCAGGTATGAAAAGCACTGTGAATGACAAACAGAACTCCCATTAAGAGGTTAGGACAGGAAGCTGCAAAAGCTGAGTCCCTAAATTTGTGTGTTCAAGCCAAACCCTGACAGAAGCCTTGCTTCCAGCATCCCCTGAGGGGGTCTTTTAATTCCCCTTAATATCTCCTGAAGTCCTTCCACGTCTCCCTTGGTTTCTACTGGCCTTCCTTCCCTTTTCCATCTGATCAAGGACTGCCCTGCAATCTAAAGTGTACAGGACTCTTTGGTTGTCTTTGCAGCCTTTGAATCAGAGCAGGGAGGTCACAGTTCTCAGGTTTATAGTTTGTTTTGAAGATAAATCAGGATACTTTGCTAATGTTTTGATTTGAGCTTCAGAAAGCCCCGGAAATAACAGAGGCAGCAAATGAGTAAAACAAGGCTCGTGTTAATGGGACAACCAAAATATGTCATCCCAATACAAACAGGTCTTGGTGCAGGACTAGAAATGAAGTCCTGGCTTCCCTCCTTGTGCTTTTACAATTGCATCGTGCAAACTCCCCCAAATTATCATAAAATTGTGCAAAGAGTCAGAGCCAGCAGAGACCAGCTCAGCCTGGCTCCTCTGAGCCTGCCAGGGCTGCTGGGACAGCGAGGGAAGGGACACACACTATTCATTTGGAGAAGGTTTTTCCCTCCCTTTTTTTTGTTGTCTTCTTTGTGGTGGTTTGTGAAATGCTGGGAAGGAGCAGCACAATGAAGAGAAAATGTTCCAAGGAAAGCAGGCTGCTCATGGCATTGCCCAAGCAGCACCCAGAGTACCAACCACGGAGCTGTGCAGGCAGTGTGGGACACACATGGGGACTGGATCCTCTGCCTGGAGCCCTCCCTGCCCCTCTGGATTCACAGGGCAGGGCCAGGGAGAGAATCAGAGCCTCTCCTGCCTGGCTGAGGCACCTCCTCACTCCAACACAAATGCAGGTGCAAAGTGATCCAGTCCAGAATTTTTTTTTGCACAATTTAGAGCCATAAAATGGAAGCTGCCTCTGAGCATTTGGCTCTTCCTCTCCTGCAAGTTTGGGCCAGATGCAAAAGAGGACTTAAGCACTTACAATTCCATCGGTTCCTCCCTGCTCAGGGTAACATTTCTTCCAGCACCAGCAGCTTTTTTGTCTGGACATGCCCAGAACTGCTGGGCTCTGAGCAGCTCAGTGCAGAGTTCCCACCTAAAACCCCCCGGGATCCTCGGAGGAGGAAAGGAGAGTCCCTGTTCCCCAGGCAGCCAGGCCAGGGATGTTGTAAAGCCGAGGCTCAGCACAGGACCTGTCCCCTCACACGATGCTGCTGCCCTTTGAACCTGCACAGGCAGGGGAGGGTGATGGGCTGGAGGGTTTGGTTTGCACTGGAAGCTCTCAGAGGGACAGCCCTGGGCTCTTTGGTGTGAGGGGCAGCTGGGATTGTCCAGGAGAATGAATATTCCCTCCAGGAGTGAGACCAAGAATCTGGACGTTTCCAACACCAAGAAGAAACAAAAACTCCAGGCCCTTTCAAGGAAAATATAAACGTAGTGAATTAGAACAAAACCAAAACAAAACCAGAAAAACAACTGACCAGAAAAACACACCACCAAAAAACTGAAGAAACCACAGTTATTCTGCTGGCTAATATCACCAAGACATGATGGTACTTGCAGCTTCCTGCTTGGACCTGGCTTGCTCCAAAGTTATTTTGTGTGTTAATCCTGTGGTTTAGATGATGAAGATTAGGTCTGAGTGAGCTGGTTCAGATAAAAGGGGAAAAGGCAGCAACCAAACCTTCACCCAAACTCCAACCTAAACTTTTCTAAGCTTTGAATAAAATAAAAAAGCATTAACTTTTCTTTATTATTCCTTTCTTTTGCAATTAAGATATTATTTGTAGGTGCACTTATTCATCAGCTACAGTTATTCATTCAAACTTTGGAAGTCACTGTGCTGTGAGGAGGAGGGCTCTTATCCCTGCAAACACAAAAATACACATTCCAGGTTCACAAAAATATGTTTCTGCTGCCTCTCCTGAACTTGGCTTTTTAATGGAACTGGGATTTTTCACCCTGGTTCCTGCTCCCAGTGTAACTGCCTCCACACCGTGCAAGTTTCTGCCCACTTTTGGTTTCTGTGCATCTTGGCCTGGAATGTTCAGTTAGAGATTTCCTGATAAAGATCCCAGCTGACAGCCAGCAGTTTGGCCAATGTTCCCCAAGAAAAAATGGGAATATAAAATCATGTTCCAAGACCTAAGCGGAAATGTGTGAGTGATTGATTCTCAAAAAAAAAACCCCAAACCCAAAACTAAACAAACAAGAGCCGCCTGCTGCTTGGCAATTCTGAAAATTAAATTAAAGCTGTGTTCTTTTCCTTGACTACGTAATACTTTTCTGTACCTATTTTTAAATGCTTGCCTCAGCCAATAGCACACTTCAGGGCTTGATTAGCACATATTTGGCATGCAGAGCACCAGGGAAAAACTCAATTACTGCATTTATTCTCAAGCTGGAGCACTCTTTGCAGATGTTGAACACACATGTGACAAGGCCAGTGTTTGCCCCTGTGCAAAGACTCTGAGAATATTGGTACAGCTCAGGTAGCTCCTCATCCTCATGCTGGTAAGTCCCAGACAGATCCTGGCAGCTCCTGGGGTGCTTGGATCACTTTGGAGCACTTTGCACAGGCTGTGAGCCCTGGGGAAGTTGGGCTGCAGGAATATTGGACACCTCTGTTGAGAGAACTTCCTTTCCTGTGTTGCAGCCCATAACAACCCAGCAAATGCAGGAAAACCCCTGGGATCTGTCCCCTAAGGGGTGCACGAGGGAGGAGCTGTGGGGGCCAGGCCACCACAACATCAGCATCTCCCAAGGCAGCTGCACCTTGGTCTTTGCAACGTGCAGGAACAGAAATGAGATGCTCAAATTGGAGCCTGGCTCCTTCCCTGTGCCACTGGCAAGGGGCAAGAGCCTGCAAAAAGAGGCTGAGCCTCCCAAAGGGTAAGGAAATGAGGATTCCAACAGTTCCCATCCCCAAGGGGTAAGGAGATGAGGACTCTAAGAGCTCAGTAGGATTATTCCAAGCCCTCCAGCCCTAAGGCAGGTGAAGTGTCACAGGAGGGGCTGTGTGGACACTGCTGCTCACTCCTGCAGTCCTTGATTTGGGGTGGGAGCTGCTTTCTGTGCCAGCTGCTGCTTGTGCAGTGCTTTGGGCGGGAAATATTAAAGATGGGATGAGTGAGGCAGCTCCAGAGAGTGACTCCCATCACGACAACCAAAGAGACTTTGCTTAACATTTGAACTTTCTGAGTGCTTTATTCTAATTCAGCCACAGAATCTTCTGGGAGTTCAGCCGTCACTGATTAAGACCTGAAAGGATTTATCTGTGGTTCATCCTGCACTTGGCAGCTTTTGCTTCAGAGGGACTGAGCACTGCAAAGTGTCAGTGCTGGGAATTGCCCCTCAGAGCAGCACAGGGACCAGCCAACACTCCTGTGTTAACTCCCCTGGAACTTCCATAGCTGGGAATGATTCTGTGTGGCCTCTCATTTAGGGTGAAAACAAATAACCCACTTCAAAAATGAACTGCCCCAGGAAGTGTCTTTGATAATTTTTAATGCCAAATTACAAAAACATAACATGCAAATGTAAATAATTTCCCCTGCAATGAATGCAGGAAATAAAGAAGTGGTGTAAACAATAGGGAATTGGCCAGGTCTGTTTTATTTCCCTTCCTCCTCCATCTCCCCCACGGTGTGACTTAATTAATATTAATGAAAAGGAGAAGGAATAACACTTATCTATTAATTTTTCTGCTTTCATTTTCTGATCATGCCTAATGTAAAAGTGTTCTGGGGTTACATTTAGTCATATGTATGGTTGTTTGAGCCCTTTATTATCCATGATTCACTCTGCATATCAGCACAGCATGGACCTCCTGCCTTCAGTGTGTGTCTCAGTTATCTGCCTGCCCCGAGCCATCCCAAGGGATGGATTTGCATGGACACTGTTCCCCTGTGGAGGGGAATGCCAGGAATGACTGGTCTGGTACTACCTGCCCAGGTGAGCTTCCATTCAAATCATGCACATGCCACCAAAACAATTCACATCAAAGCTCTGCCTTTCAACAGGATTCAAATGTAAGGACTTCCAAAGCGATTTTAGCAGTTGGCTTCACAAATGAACTTATGTCAGCTGCTCTGTATGATGAGTGACTAAATTACTCCTGTATCTAATCTTATCTGCCTATCTGTCTGTCTGTTTTTCAGCATTTCAGTGCCCATCACCACATTACCCAGGCGCCACCATAAGATTAAGGAGCTTTGCAGGGACATTCTCAGCATGGTCTGTTCAAAGGTCATTTAGCAGAGCCTTTCATAGTGGAAAAGCCTGGAGGAGAGCATGGAAGTGAGCCACAGGAGGAGAGGAAAAAGAAAAGGAAATGGAAATGGAAATGGAAATGGAAATGGAAATGGAAATGGAAATGGAAATGGAAATGGAAATGGAAATGGAAATGGAAATGGAAATGGAAATAAATGGAAATGGAAATGGAGGCAGAAGCTGCTGGAGCCTTTCTGGTGGTGCTCACATCATGTGGATCTGCCCAGGTGGTGCTGGAGCCCAGGGACCTGCTGGCAGTGGCCTTGGTGCTGCTGCAGGGGCTGTCACATTGTGCTTCTGTCACCTCAGACCTTGACTCATGGCCTGGGCACTGCTGGCCCTGTGCTCCCCTCAGTTGCCATCCCCATGCTGGGTATTTATGATTCCTGCATGCTCCAGCTCAGAGCAGGATATTTCTCCCAAAGATCCCAAGCAGAGAGTGGGAACTCAGGAGCCATCTTTTCTGGGAGAATATATCAGTTAAATTTTATTTTCCTGCCAATTCTCTGTGTTTGAAGAAGCCAGAAAGGGTGGTTTTGATGTACACAAAGCTCCACAGGACCCAAGGAATCAGGAGAGAGGACTTTGTCCCAGTGTCCCAGTGCTGCTCCCACGGAAGCTGTGTGTGGCACTGCCCACCCCTGGTGCTCTGCTCCAGGTAAGTGAAAATGTGCTAAAGCTGGTTTTTTGTGCAGTGCTGCCGTTCAGAAGCCTGGCTCAGTCCTGAGGAGCCAATGGCAATTTGCTGACGTGTTGCTCAAACAAACCCCTGAGCCCTTTGTGCCCCTCTCGGGACAAAAGCAGCCGGGGATTTACGCTGGGGGATAAATAGGTGGTTCCAAAGTGAGAAGGAAAGAGCCAAAGTTGGAAGCTAACCACAAAACGTGGGTGTAAACGATTACCAAAGGCTTCCAGTAACTCTGCTATCATCAGAGACTGGCTTTATGGGTATGGCCTCAAGAAGTTTCCCTCCACTTAATTAAAGAGGCAGATAAGTATCTAGGTGGAGTGTGCAGAGAGGTTCTGAATGAGTTATCCACTAAGGCTGGTTCTCTGCACCTATTGTTAAAGCCAGAATATAATATCAGATTAATGCATTATATTTGCCTATTATAGCACTATGTCATCATTATATGACATGTTATAATTAAAGCCCTGCATTAGAAACAAAACTATTTGGCTTGGGATAAGTTGCCTTTATTACTTCTGTGGTTATGATTTCCTCCTTTTCTTAACCCCTTAAAAATGCATAATATAGCTATTTGTAGCTGTATAAAGAAAGTTTCTAGTTTCAGATTCTAATCTCGGGTAATTCGATGTAAATAGAGTGAAAATCTGGCACAGAGACTTTTCCTGTGTCAGAATATTTGCTAGCAGAGGGAAATCCACGTTGTTTGGGTTGACACAGTCCCAAAGATGGGCAGATTGAAGCAGAGGGTGCCTGACTCTCCATCCTCCCTGGCCATCCCTGAGCTCCCGGGTTTGCACCATTCCCCAGGAGCTGTCAGGGAGCCTCTTGGCAAACCCTCACCCTTCCTTTTCCTTCCTGGAACTGCACGAGGAAAAATCTCTTCTTGGAGCAGTTTGTGGCCGCCGCTGCCGGGAACCCAAAGGCAAACCCGGAGCGGGGTGTGGGATCGCTGCCTCACGGAGATCGTGCAGCTCGGCTAACTGACTATGCTAATGGCTTTAATTAGCATTTGCATATGCACGCTTCTCGATTTCGGTTCTCGGTGATTCATGCGGGAAGTGCCGAGCTCAGGCTCGCTGTCAGGCTGAGGCAGAGGCTCCAGCAGTGCCCCTGTCCCCACAACAAACCCACCAGGGAAGGTGCAATTCCCAAAACCAGCCGGGCTGGAACCTGGCAGGGCACTGAACCCTCCTGCTGCTCTTTGGAGGCTCCATTTACTATCCAGCAAAGCTCTTATATAAATCGGTGTCTTTTATGTTGCTGGCTGCAGTGTGTGCTCGTTTGGCTCGGAGACTGACCACCTTAATGAGGGTAATGACGAGGGGACAGCTGCCAGCAGCCGGGGGTGACATCCCACTGTCCCAGCCAATCCCTCCCTGAGAGTTTATTCTGCCCCTGCAATGCTGGTAATGCAGCAATTTTCTTCCTGGCTGGTGGTGACCTTTCCCCTGGACTTGCAGAGAGCTGGATTTGGCCTTGGAAATTGGCTTGTGCACCAGGAACTGTTCTGTCATTTCTGTTTCACTTGGAGATGTGCATTCTCCTCCCTGGGCAGTTCCTCCCATGCGGGAAGGCCCCAAGTGGAGGTGCCAGATGTGGCAGATCATCAGTCTGGGGCACACACAGGCCCCTGACGGAGCTGCTGGAGACACGTTTTCAGCATTTCATCAAAAATAAGGAGCTATCTATGGCAAGAAGTAGACAAGTAAGAATAATAATATGTAAAAAAAAATATTTGAACTTTTGCCTTGAACAGATATTTACCTGGCTCTTGCCACTGGTCCCGTGGGCACTGCTGAAGGGAAATTCCCCTCTCTGGTGCCACTGAGCCAGGATGAGCTCATCCCACCCAGGGGGGTGTGCTGGGCATCCAGCAGAGTCCTACCCAGTGCTGCTCCATTTTCGGCTCTCATTTAGGACCCTAAACACTAGAAAACATTTCTCTGAACATTTCCATCAGCCTCTTAAAGGTGCTTTTAGACCCCCCTTCAGTGCTTCCCCACCCTGACTGAGGAGCCAGGTGTGAGCACGGGAGGTTTATTGTCCTTGTCCCTGACCTCGTGTCCCTGCACACTGAGCGAAGCTGTGGCAGCCCCAGCAGCACCAGGAAATACAAAATGGGGCAGGAAAGGGCCAGGGCAGGACAGGGCTCAGGGCTCAGGACACCTCAGGGAAGGCAGAGTTTTCAAGGTAGAAAAGGGAAGATGTTATCCAGTTCTGAGGGTGATTTAAATACCTTGAGATTATGGGGCAGGATGAAAATATGGCCCCTGCAGAGGATTTCCTAATGAGGGACAGGCTGCTCAGTTGGGGCAAAAATTACTTTCTAATAGCATCTGCCTATTTAACATATATAATGAGCCAGGCTCTGTGTGGTCAAATTACTGTCTGGGAAGGGTTTGGAGTGAGGGACAGTTGTGCTTCTGGCCCTTTCAGTAACCAATATTACCTTGAGAGAGAGAGCAGAGTGGAAAAATACAACAATGTCTGCAGAAATCAACAAGTAACAAGCCCAAGGGGTCCATTGGGCTCTTCCTTACAGGAATGTGTGGATCAGAAGATTGGGAAGGCACTGAGAGCACAGCTACTGCCCTGATTAACACTTTCACAGTCTTGGAAAAGACTCTCCTTTTGCTCTCCCAGGCAGGTGGCACTTTGCTGGCAGGTGGAGCCCAGGAAAAGGTGACCCCTGTGTTTCTCCCCCCACCCCTGGTGGCAGCTGGAATGGGGGAACCCCGGGGAGCTGTGGGGGCTGCAGGCCCTGCCCAGCCTGGGGGGCAAACAGGCACTGCTGGGAGGGCACACCAGCACATCAGGAGGGATTCATCCCTGAGCTGTTCAGTGCTGCAGAATCCTGCCCAGCCCTGTCCTGGCAAGGTCCTGCACCCCACAGGGTCCCTGCTGTCCCCTAGACCCCTGGTCCCTGTTGAAACAAGGTTTTGCCTCTTTAAAAAAAAAAAAAAAAGAAAAAAGAAAACCATTTTTGCTTTAGCTGTCATAGTAAACTGGCTCTCATGCCAGTAAAGCATTCCTAATTGGCAGGATTTACAGACTGATCATTTCAATTTATGCCCAGAACAGGTAGGGCAGCAATGAAAGCCTCTCCCACCCAACCCCACCCCTTCTCACCAGTGTGCCTCAACCCTGCCCTGGAGGGACCACCTGGAGGGCTGAGCAGGGAGTTCCCTCCTCGCTGCAATAAAAGGCCCCGTCCTGTGGTAAACACAGCCTGAGCTTATGGCTCGTTAATAGTCAGTGTCCCTCTGGTCACAAAGCTCCTGCAGGGCTCCTGCAGAGGAGCACCTGCTGCTGCAGCCCTTAGTCCTTTCCTAGGACTGCCGTGAAGACTTGGCAGAAAGCACCAGAGTGAAATTTTCTCTCCACCTTACCCTGAGGTCAGTGGGAAAATGGTCCCCTGGCTGTTGGAAGTGGTTCCCATCAGTGGCCCAGGCTGCAGCAGCCTTCCCAGAACCCTGGGCTGCTGGGTATCACTTCCTCCTTCCCAGGCCCCTTCACCACGTGCAGATTTGGCCTCATTGGCCTTTTTGCCAGTCCCTTCCCACTCTGCCAGCCCTGCTCAAGGACTGTGTCCCCTGCATCCTCTGGATGACAATAGGATTTGTGAGTGCCCCATCCCTCACAAGCCAAGCTCACAGGAGAGCTCCCCTCGTCCTGGGGAAAGGCACAATCAACCCACATTTGTTATTGGCAGAGGAAGAGCTACCCAAGAGTATTGGATTTCCCCATAAAGCAGGAGCATCTATTCCTCTAAATAAAATACTTTGCAAAAATAGATACTAAACCCAAGCACGGCACAAACTGGGAGCTGTTAGCAAATCAGGCTTCTGCAATTGCAGAGCTAAAATCCAAATAACATTTTCCAGTAGCCATTAGTCTCCCTCAGATTGCCCAATGCAGGCATCAGTGCTTTTCTCAGCATCTGCTTTATCAGTTGTCTCCCAGCCCAGAGAAGTCCCTGCTCTTGGCAGCAGCTCCTGCTGATGTGCAGTGGGTTATTGCTCAAGAGCCCTTTGATCAGCAGCCAGGCACTATCACACCAAGCTCTCAGCCCTGGCTGCCAGGCCTGGATGGGCTCCCTGAGAGCAGCAGGATCCCTTTGGGCCTCTAGGAGAGCACCTCATTCCCTGGACAGCCAGGTCTGCCCTGGTGGTTTCTGTGCCCCCAGCAGTGTGACCCCAGGGCTGTGCTCTGCTGGCACAGCACTGCCCACATCACCCACACCCTGAGAGCTCCTGTGCAGCTCTGCCCTGCTGTGCTGGGGCACAACACACACCCAGGAGTGGAGCTGGAACCCCCAGGAGCTGTAGGAGCACAGGCTGTATCCCACTTGTCCGATGTTCTGGTGGTTGAGGTTTCTTCCCTGGGAAATGCAGAAATGCCAAAGCCACTGTCAGCTCCTCTTGCACAGCAAGAGACAGCAATCAGCTCTCTCAAATTTTGAAAACTCATGAAATGAAGTGCTCAGAATTTGCCAGGGCCTGTGCTGCAAAACTGAGCAAGGCACAAAAATTTTCCCAGAGACGCCGTGATCTGGGTCCATGTATATACAGATCCATGTAAATACATCCCATGTAAATACAGATTTATGCAGTAATCATTACTCATGCCAGTAATAATAGTTCCCCTGAAATCACTACAGCTACATGTATAAAATGAAGCACATGTGTAAGATCAGGATCTAAATATGGAACAGGCAAATCCACCTGCAGCTATGGCAACTGCACCTGGAACTGCAGATACCTGCCTGAGCCTCTGCTCTGTTTAGGGGCTAACTGATAATACAAAGATATGTGAAAAACTGGTGGAAAAGGCAGGACCAGAAACTGTCTCTTTTGCTCCAAAGCTCCACATTTATTCCTTGCATCTTCCTTTCTGTCAGTGTTCTGCACTCATTGACTCTGCAGCTCTGTAATTTGCTTCAGGAGGGGTTACACTGTAGCTGCACTCAGACATCGAGGCCTTCTGCCATCTCTCCTTCTCCTCCCGATTTGGGGACTCAGCCCAGCAATCAGCACAGTTCTTAACTTCAAGCACAGAAATGTTTTGTGCCACCCTGAGTGCTCATCAATAACTCAGCAGCAGGAGAGCAGCCCTTTGCAGAGGTTGGGTTTCTTCACAGAGCTGGCACTGAAGCTGGCTTGTGTGCTTAACTGAAGTGTTCCTGGCTGGGGGCCAGCTTGCATTCCTCTAAGCAACCAAACTCCTTGATAATTACTCCTTTTTTTTGCAATTCTCCTCATCTCCTTGTGCCAAGTTATCCCCCAGATATTCTGCTCCCTGTACACTGAAGTTTAGACACGCTGAAGTATCTCAGTAAGTTACATTCTTGGTTTGTTTTCTGGCCTTTTGCATTGCAGAAAGCAATAGAGACAGGAGCTGTATTTTACTGTTCCAGGACACCTGGGCTCAGCATCCCTGTCAGAAACATCCAGCCCTGGGTTGTGTGTGGCTGGCAGGGGGTGGGGACATGAGCAGAACTCTGTTTCTGCTGCATCCACCGCGCCCCTCGCGCTGCCAAAGCGGCTCCAGGCACTTTCTCTGCTCCTTGTGATTCCCTTCCTGAATCGCTGCAGCCAAGTAATTGTTTCATCATGTTGCTCCGAAATATTTTCCCATCGTGTCACCATCACATTCGATTCTCAAACCAAAGCTCCTCCGTTCATTTTTAGAGACTCTGTCCCAAAGCACCAGCAGCCCCCGTGCTCAGGTGGGGAGGGAAGGCGGCAGGTGAGGCTCGGGGGGTTTTGGTTGTTTGGGATTCCTGTCCCTGTCATTTCCAGCACCACCACAGCTTCCAGCTGCTCACCACAGCCTTAATGAAGTGCAGTCGCAAGGGACTGGCAAAGGCACGGTATTTATAGCAAACAAACAAGTCTGGGGCCGTGTGGGGCTGGGGCCCGCAGCCTCCCTTTGTCCCGAGGTGTCTGCACTGGAGCCCGGCACAGCCAGGCTGCTCCAGCCTTCAGACAGGATTTATTCTGCAAATTGTACAAAATTAAGAGATCCAACTAAAGCCACTGATGGAATGCCCTGAACTCTGGGAAGGTGCTTTGATAGCTACGGGATGTGTGATACAGGAATCCCAAAAGCAAGGGCCAACAGGACAGGGCAAGGTGAAAACCAGAAGTCTTTCAGTCTTGAAAGACTTAAAAATTCAGACTTTCTTAATTTTTGATTAGCTAAAAAATTTTATTGGAATTTATTATTATTAATTATTATTACACAAATAATTTCCACAGTAAATATATTTTGGGGGGAAAATTAATACTAAGTGAGGGTTAAATTTGACACCACTTTGTAAAATTGTGGCACCCATTTGGGAGATTTGGAATTAAATATATCCCTGTCATAAATGCAAATCAATTATCTTAGGCAAGTGTTAACCCACTTATCCTCATTTTGAATTCCAGCCCTATAGTTTCCCACATCCAGGCAGATCTATCCACAAGCACATCTAGGAGGGGAGAAAAGCCTTTTATTCAAAATAAAACATTTGGACCACTGGGCAGGTGGGGAAATGATCACAAAAGGCAAGTTGGTTTCCAGTAGAGTTTCCAATTTCCAGTAGATCACATGCAGCATATTTAGGGAACGAGGGCCCTGCCAGCCCTGGGAGCTGCAGTACCTGAGCAGCACCATTTTTATTTGACAGAGGAGCAGGAGGATTTTTATTTGACACGGGGGCAATAATTAGTATAGAAAGATGCATGAATTTTCCCACATCTTCCAGGAGTCACCAATGGAAGGCAGTGGGAAAAGTGGAAAAGCAGCACCACAGTGTCAGAACTGCACTGGGTTACAGATGCTTTGGGCAGGTAACAGAGTGATAACTGAAGAACTGCTTTCAAAACTATAATTGTGTTTTTATATATATATTTTTTAACTGCTACATATGATTTGTTTTGCAGAACTAAGCACTACTGAATTTAAACACCTTGTAAACCAGTATATAAACCAGTGCTTTGGAAAGGGGATGGCAGTGCCAAGGATTTACAGACTGACTTCTACAGAGGAAAAACCTCTGTTATTTTAGTAGCAATGAAAAAGAGATGTAGAAATTAACCAACGTAATGCATCATTTGAAAAGAAAGACAGAAGTAAAAAGCCCAAATGAAATGCCACTTATAAATTTCTGTAAAACTGAGAGCAGCTCTCTGGTGCCTGCAGTTCTCTGCATGGTTTGCCTCCCACGAGCTGTCCTGGGTGATTTTGGGAAGAGAGGCTCGGGAAGTCCTGTCCAGGCCAGCTGAGACATTCCAAGTCCTGCTCTCAGCCAGTAGAATCTTATTTGTCATGGGAAACTAAATCAATATTTGGAGCTGAGACACTGTTTGGACAGGGATTTTCCAATCCCCCCACTGCAATTAGAAAAGGTATTTGGAATCTTTTGTCTACTTAAGTGCTTGGAAATTTCTCAGATTCATTTACAAGCTATTCTTTCCAGACTATTATTTTCTAGGAAATGTTTTAATTACCCGGGCTTTTTCATATACTCTTTTAGAGGGCAGAGTATTTCATTACCTCCGTGCATTTAATGGCACTACAAAGCTCCTACAATGGAAGTTATGAGGATAATACAAGATTAAAAATGAAGGATTGGGGAATTCTCTTTCCAAGTCTTTCACGGGTTCCTTCTGAGACTACTGTAAATTTGGTGCATTTATGGCCCTAATTTTCCTGTCTGCACAAAAAAATCATTGCTGGACAAGGTTCCTCCTGAACTAGAAATCTGCCATCCTAATTAGGAGATACCTTGGACTACAGCAGTAATTTAAACATCATTCCTTAAATTGCAGCCCTGGCTCTCCTGCACTGGGGCAGGCAGGGTTTAAGGATGGGGATTAGCTCCTTCATGCCTGCTAGAGCTCAACCTCCAAAACTGGACTATTATTTAAACAGATATAAATACCTTCAGTACATCTTATCTTTAAATCAACCCTGCCTTCCAGCCCCCACGAGCTGAACTCTTGTTGGAAACTTTGTTATTTAGAAAGAAAGAAAGAAAGAAATATATCTGAGGACGTCTCCAGTCCTCCAGCAACTGCACCTTGGGCATGGCTGGGCTCTGCTGGGAACGCTGCTCCCGAGTTTGGGTGACATTGTGTGGCCTCCAGCACCAGAAAAAAATAGGACCTAACAATGTGGATAAGTTTCGTAACGATACAAATAGCAGAATAAACAGCCACAGGAGGCTGGAGTAATCATGGTCACGAGGGACAGCCAAGACAAGATCTAACGTCTGTCCTGCCTGCAACAACTTGAGTCATGCTGGTGCAGGAGCGAGAGCTCACCCAAGGAATCTATTTTAGGGGCTCGTAAAAAACAACTGAACTGCACTGTACAGATGAAAAAACAAATGGGGGAAATCTGTGTGGGGCTAACCCTGCCCTGCTCACTGCTGCACAGCCCCAGGGCCAGCAGGGAATGTGCAGGGAATGTCAGGGAGGGCTCCAGCTGATGGACCTGCAGGAGGCTCTGATCTGAAGAGTCAAAAAGAGCACAGCAGTTCCTTCAGTAGAAAACATGTTTTGCTTAAAGAGACACAAGAAATAAGCAACAAATTCAGGATTTGTCCTGGAGGCCATGGCTGTTTGTGTGGAATGTATAGGAACAGATTCAAGGCCACTTGTACTGAAGCCCCTTTTGTTCTCAGCTGTCAGAGCACAGGCACTAAAGGCGTTTCTTTCCCCAGGCACAGGGAATCTGGATCTAAAAACTTCACGCTTAAATTCGGCCTAACAGGAAAATGGAAAATGCTGACTAAGAGCTGATCTTTTGCCCAACTCCCTCCATGGAACCAGCCTGAGTCTGTTCACTCCTCACAGACCTCAGAGCAGGGAACAACCCAGCCAGGAGCTCTGGCTGTCCCAGCAGCAGGCAGAGCCTTGGATCTCCCCAAAACAGAGTCCTGGCCTGCTACAAACCTCCTCCTCCTCCTGTGCCACCCCCCAATTGCCTGTCTCCTGCCCCCAGCAAACCCCTCTCATCAGAGGATCGACCTGCAGGTTTTAGGGAAATGTCCCAGGAGAGAAGGGAAGGGGGTGGTTCGTGAGCCTCTCACCTGGCTGGGTCTCATGGGAGCTTCCTGAGCAATGCCCGAAATTATCGAGATCCAACAGAATTGCTACTTTCTCATGTTTATTCCTGTAAACTACAAACATAAGAAATGCTGAATCATAGAGAATAGAAACTCTGTGAAGGAAAAAAAAAAAAAAACACAATAAAACCAAACACAAACAAAACCTCATTTCAGGCTTCCTCCCTTTACTTTTTCTTCCTCCCTCCCACTTCAGACTTGATGTTATTTGCCAAGGATTGGTCATGGTTTGGATAGCACATCTTGCTCTACACGTTCAAAACAGCATGAAGTGCAGAAAAAACCCAACACAAACACCTCCTCCCCAAACAACACCCAAGCAGCAGCTAAAGCAGGTGATTAGAGGAAATAAAATGAGGCAACAAGAACTGGCTAAGGCTTCCAGCTCTGCACTTTGCTGAGTTTCTCTTGGGGGTTTTGGGTTTGGTTATTGGTTTGTTTGCTTTTTTTTTTTCCTTTCACTCAGAGAAAGTTAAAAGACCAACAAAAATCCCTATCCCTGATCACAGGATCGAGCCAGAATCAGCTGGAATTTCAGCCCTGTGTTTAATCTAACTTTTAACATACCTTTAAAATAAAACAAGCTACTTTTTTTTAACCTAGTCATAAAGTTTATTAAAATTGTTCATTAATGCTTCAAATGTAGCAAGAATGCATAGATCCCAAAATATACATATGTATTTTCTTATAGAAATAGATTATTCTTTATAATAAAAAAACTGTAGGAACATCTTTAACAGATTACTCAATCCATGACTGACAGTTACACGAGATTGCATCATGTACACAGCATTCCCAGCCATGCTTAAAGGATTGCATCACTTTGCCCTTGCTCTCCTCTCGCTCTTTTTAAATAACCCAGCGCCCAGCAGAGCCCGCCCGGGCCGGGGCCGGGGTCCTTCCGCGCCCCCTCCGCGCCCGCCCCGCCGCAGCCCCGGCCCCGCGCAGTCCCCGCGCGGCGGCGGAACCTTCCGCCAACATGTCGGTAAAGACAAAAAAAAAAAAAAAAAAAAACCAAAAATCCAAAAAACAACAGCACAAATTGAAACAAAACCCGCCCTCCCGCCGCGGGCTCTCGCCCCCCTCGTCCCGGCCCCGGGATTGCGGAGCGGGGCCCGGAGCCCGCGGCTCCCCTCGCCCCGCCGCCCGGCCGGGGGTCAGCAGCGCGGCGAGGAGGCGAGCAACGGCTCGGGCAGCTGTTTGAACAAGTTCCTGAGGGTGCTCAGCTCCCGGGAGAGCTGCTCCACCTTCTTCTGCAGCCGCTCGTTCTCGGCCGTCAGTTCCAAGACTTTATGCTGCGTCTCCAGGTTGCGCATTTTGGCTTTGTCGCGGCTCTTGCGCACCGCGATGTTGTTCCTCTCCCGGCGGAGCTTGTACTCGTCGCTGTGCTTGTCCACGCACTTCTTGGGCTTGTTCTTGCCCGCCGGGGCGGTGGAGTAGCCCCCGCCGGCGGCGGCGGACTTGGAGGACTCGGAGGGGTTGGGGGTGCCGGGGGGGCTGGAGGAGGACGATGTGGACAGGTTCCCGCTGCTGCCGCTCGGCACCGACTGGTAACCCAGGTAGGAGCGCACGGTGCTGCCGTAGGGCGAGGACATGCCCCCCGGTCCCGGCCCCGCGCCCCCTTCTTCCTTACGGGGCCCTTTGCAAGAGTCCAGGGTCTCGAAGACCGGCTCCACTTTGGTTTCCACGATCTGGGGCGGGAAGCAGCCCGGCAGCCCCCCCGGCTTGTGGCTCTGGCTGGCGCACGGGTGGCTGTGCCGGGCGAGGCTGATGTAAGTGTAGTCGGGCTTCTTGCTGCCGCCGCTGCCTTTATAGTCCTCGGCGAAGAGATCGGAAAGGAAATCTTGGCCGGCGCCGCTGCTGCACGGAGGCTCAAAGTTGCCCCCTGCTGCTGCCGCGGGAGGCGGCGGCTGCGACGCCAAAGGCTCCAGGTACGGGCTGAAGTCGATGGCTCGCTCGTGGTCCCCGACGGTGAGCTCGGTCATGGAGCGGCCCCCGGCCGCCCGCGGGTGCAGCTTGTTGAGAGCAGCCAGACAGTCCGCCTCGTAATAGAAATTAGCCACTTCCATGGATTTAAAGGCGGGCGGCTGGATGGGGAGGCATGCTGCGTCCCAGGCCACCAGGCGTTGCATGAAAGCAAAGGGGGATGCGGGGAGGAGGAAACGACGCAGGGGGCCCCCCCCGGCACAGGGTCAAGCTGCCGCCGTCGGGGTGGGGGGCTCCAGACCCTGCCGCGGTGTCTGGGCTGGGCACGGCCCCGCGGCGCTGCCCCGGCCGGGCTGGATCAGTCCCTGTTTATGGCTGGATGGT
>JANPWX010000319.1:0-55590 GCA_024734555.1 Trochalopteron elliotii
GTACTGAAGCCAAAGTAAGTGGTCTGAGCCTTTGAAGAATTGTTCTAGCATCAGGCTTAAAGGAAGGGTTTATGGGGAAAAAAAAATAGGGTCTCCTGAACATAAGAGGCTTTTCAAAATGCTTTAAACTATCTCCTTGGGATATGGGGAGACTTGGGAGCACCAAAGGCAAGATTATCAAATTCTTAGGGTTTGAGATCCACAGTATCTGATGGTATCCATCTGTCAGATGATAAGTATTTAGCCACCAGGAATGCTACATATGGTGTACTTCTTTCTTTCCCATGAATTCTGATGTAAAGCGTTCCAGTAACCTGGATAACACTTTAGAACATAATTCTTTGGTGCCCTGAACCTAGGTTCCAGAGGATGGGATTCTCAGAAAACGGGTTTAGTTAGTTGGTGAAATTTAATACCTAAAAACGCCAACTTGCCGGGCCTTTATGTCCAGTATGGTTTAACTTATGGAGTAAGGTCCCTGAGTTCTCCTCTTTCCTTCCACAGGGCAAGCAGGAGGACTTCAAGACGACAGTTCTGGAGGGTATGGAGACGGCCAAGCATCAGGTGAGGGTGGCGTGTGATGCTTGCCACTGAGGAGCAAGAGCCGCCAAGTTAGGGATCGATGCTGGCGACTGCGCATGGGTGTGGGTGTCCCCTTTAGCAAGAGGTGCAGGAGTTGGGAACCCACCAGTTACAGAAGTGTGGGGTAATTCAGAGTTCAGTCAAGGTCTATAACAACTGTGGAAAAGGGCACTTAGCTAACCTGTGTTGAAATGCCTCAGGCCGATCTCTCATCCCTCCACTCCTCTCCATGTTCAGAGGAGTCTAAATAACAGAAAGTTGTTTCTTACTTAGCCAGTTTGTACCACCCAGATTGACACAGAGCTTTAGAGCAGTAGCCCCTTTTTTCTAATCTGCTGAAGAAACATAGCACGGAGTACCTTTTTGCTCCTTTCTTTTTGTCTTTTGAAAGGGTTTCTGTTTGACCTGTGTGCCAGCACTTAGCCCAGGAGATTGATTGTCTGCTGGGCAGATTCATGGTCTGCTGCTCACTGGACTGGATTGTCAATTGCATTCGCCTTTTGGCCTTGGTGCTGCTGCTGGCAGTACTCACTCACTGCTTCATTCACAGGATTGGTGTCTTTACTCTTCAGTACTTGGAGTGCTACTTAAAGTCTTCCTCCAACTCTGCTGCTTTTGCTCTCACTTCAGGATTAGGGTTTTAAACAACAGTCAAAGGCTCCAGAACCTATTCTGCACCTCTGAGTTGCTTTTTTTGAAGCAAATAGAACTTCATGTTACTCTTGTAAGAGTGCATCCTTTGCTGTTGTAAGTAAGGGAGCCAAATGCTGCTATGGATGTTACCACTTGCATGGAACTGCTGGCTATTACGGCTCACGGGCTTAAGGATGCATTGCTTATCTCATTTTTAGGTAGGCACTGGCTGATTGGAAATCCTGCATATTTTGCATTTTGTATTATATGCTGAGAGTATGCTCTAACAACTGTCCAATTTGACAGCCAAAATCCTTTCATTCAGTGTGTTCATCTGCAAACGTTTTAGTAAGTCTTTAAATGAGCAGCATTCCTCAGGGTTTGTTCTGTGGGGAAGAAACTCAATACTCAAAACTGCAGCCAATTAGTTGCTAGTGCTGAATGTCAGGAAATGGGCAAGTGTGTGTGTGCAAAGAGGAGCTGATAATCCAGTCTAGGCAGAACCTTCCCAAGGAGAAACATGTAGTTCTGAACTGGTAATCCCTGTAATGTGTGGCTTTCATGAAATACAAGCAGTAAGGGTGTGAAATGGGGTTTAGGCAGCCTGAAATCTAAATCCATTTAGATTTGAGCTGTGTAGTTGCAGAAGTCTATTCAAGAACATTTAGTTCTTAGAAGATCTTCCAGTGGTTGGCCAAATAAAAATGCTATCTTCGCTATTAATAGCTATGCTTTTTCTACCTTCTTGTATGGAACACTCTTGTGGGTTGTTTTATTAGCTTTTTTTTTTTTTCTGAATACCTGTGCTCATCTGCAGCTACTCTGTTATTCTAGCTTTAAAGTTTGGGTATTGCCATGAAAGATATATGGCCTTAAAAGCTCCCCCCAACTCAACCCACCCTGGGAGTTGTTTTCAAAACTGTTAGCAGCACCATGTTCTCTGGCTGCTCAATTTGAAAAAAGAAATTCCAAAGCTTTTCAGGAAACTGCTGAGTTGCCTTAAATCCACACATCTGAGAGTTTGCTGGTGTTTGATGACTAAATGGCTTTTTAACAGGTACCTGGAGAAACACACTTCTCCTAGCACAAACCTGTAAAGGAGAGTCAGGTTCAGCATATCAGCTCTTTAACTGGCCATTCCCTGAAAACTGTGCTGCTGAGCTTTTTGCTAGCACTTGAGCATCTAGAACTTTAATTAAGATTGTTAGCATTAATAAAGGATCAGAGAATTGGTAACTGGTTTGACTTCCATGCCCAGTTTTACAGAATTCATAGCTGAGCATGTACATTCATGTGTTGGCACACTTGGGCCAGTGTCAGATGGAAGGACAGCAGAAGGGCTGGGGGATGGTTGTTGCTGGAGAAACTGAAGTGTTAGTAGAGCTGTGGGTTTTTATTCCCATATTTCTAGTCCCTATTTCTATTTCTGTTCTAATATTAATGCAGGAAACATTGTGTGGGGGTGTCAGCTTCTCCTGTGGTTAATTTTATTTTACTTGCAATGCTCTGTAGATTCTGTTACTAATTTCTTCCTGTAAAATCTATGTAAATTATTACAGACAGTTTTCTTTACCTTGAGTCATCACACAGATCTTTTGATCTTTACTTGTGAATGAATTTTTGGTTGTAGGGTTTTTTTCTTTTCGTTGGTTGGTTTTTTGTTGTTTGGTTTGGGGTTTGGGGATTTTTTTGTTGTTGTTGTGGGGTTTTGTTTTTTTTTTTGTTTGGTTGGGTTTTTTTGTGTGGTTGTTTTTGGTTGATTTGTTTTGGGGGTTTTTGGTTTGGGGTTTTTTTTGTTAGTTTCACAACCATTTCCTTCCTTGATTTTTTTTTCAGCACCTGTAGGAAGTAAAAATGCTTGGCAGGTAAAGGGGTGTGTGGTGGCACCAGAATTAAAAGCAGGGAACTCCTCTCCCTGGTACAGTGACATGTACTGCTGTACATGAACTTCAGACTCTTAAACAGTTGTCTTGGTTAGTGTAACACACTGCAAACTTATATTTGCTATTTATTGTAATCTTTTGAGCAATTCCAGTTTCAGCAAGTGATCTTAATCATACTTAGGGTTTTTTTTGTGAGGTTTTTCTTCTGTCTTTCTAGATTGAATGCCTTGTCCTCTGTCCTGATCAAAGTCACTTCTAGGACATGGGAGATTTATTTTTTTCTTGCTGTATTTCACATCTCAGTACTTTGTTTTGCTTGCTGTGCCTGCAGGATTCGCTTTCTGCCCTTGTGCTGTAGCACTTGATGCAGCTGTGTCTTAGTTTGTCACTTTTTCTATAGTACAAAATAACAGACTGAGGAAAGCAGGGTACAGAAATGTAGTTACATCACTGCCAGTGTGTGAATTGGTACAAGTGCAGGTTCCTGTATGAATGAAGGCTTTCCATAGAAAAAAATCTCTCCTGTATGGGTTCAGCATCAGTCTTTTACATGTGGAGCATTTAAAAAGAAGAGTAGGAAATCTGTAGGACAGGAAATGCCTAAGTGTGATTGTATTTCATTGCACTGCCTGCTGTAAATACATCAGACATGCAGAATGACAGTTTAAGGTGGGTTCCTCTAGCTGGAGAAGGTCAGTGTAAATTAAACTTTGAGAAGCAGATGAGAGGGGATGGTAGATGCTGTGCTTGTATATCACAGATATTTTGGCTTTGAACAGGTACTAAAACAGTTTTCCAGTTGTATTAGAAACTGGAAACCACACAAATTAAGGACAGCATCTAAAATAGTTATGTTTTATTGTTAATACATATATATATGTGCGTGTGCTATAAATAATGTATGGATATGTGCCCCCACCCCACTTATTTGTCAGGCTTTGTTTTTTTGGGGGGTGGGGTTTGTTTGCTTGTTTGTTTTATCCCCCCTGCACTGTAGCTTTTTCATTATCTCTAGATACCTGTAATTCAAAGAACTGTTGTCTTGGAAACCTTGCAGAAGTAAATAAAAGGACTAAATAAAAGCCTGCCATGAAACTGGCCGGTGTATCATCTCCTGGCTGATGGCCCTGGCTAGGAAGGGCAGTGTTTGCAGTGCCTGTAGCCTACTTGTCTTTTTATTGTAGGTGTGGAGGGTGCAGCTTTCCAGAGCAGACTCCCCCATGACCGTATGACATCTCAAGAGGCTGCCTGCTTCCCTGACATCATCAGTGGGCCCCAGCAGACTCAGAAGGTGTTTCTGTACATCAGGAACCGCACTGTAAGTTTGTCTTAAAAAGTATTGCTGGGAAAAGGGCAGGAAATCTTGCTAAGGCTTTGTGGCATTTCCCATCTTGATGAGATTTTTGGTTTTGTGACAGTGGGGTTTCATTTCTGGCATCCTGTCGTGCTCTTTATGTTGTTAAGAGATGTGTTATCCAGTCCTTGATCAAAGCAGTGCTGGGAGCAGCATAAAGAATCTGTGGTGTATTTACAACATCCAAAACAGGGATCAAGGCTTTCTCCTGTATTTTGGAAAACTGAAGTCATGTTAGAAAAATTACAGTAGGAAAGCAAGAAATACTTTGAAAATTGCTGTGTTACCATAGTTAAGAGACAAAACACCTTATGCATCACTCAGTTTTTTCACAGACTAAAGAGGATCAAGAAACATCACGGGGTATTGACTGTGGTAACACCCAGTGCTTAATAACTTAAAGAAATTATTTAAAATTCATGTGTGGTGGACATCTTCATGCTAAGAGCATGACTTCTGCTATTCCTGTAAAATGTTCCTCTAACTCTAGCTGTAACTTCTGGGAAGTCATGAGATGTGTAAAAACAGGCCATAGCCTGCCAAAGAGGCTGGAAAACAATTTGCTTAAAATGAGTACTGAGTAATCCTTTTACAAATGTGTTGGAAGCAGAAAAGCCTTCCACTGAAACTAAGAAATTACTGGAGAGAAATAATTGCAGGGAAGAGTAGCACTGCTGGTCTGTGGGCCTTATTCACTGTAGAGGAACTTGGAGAAGTTCCTGAGCAGGAATCCTGTTTGAGGAAGGCTTGTGAGAGGAACTCTTCCAGTGAGAATAGCAGAGACTGTGGAGCAGCTGATCTGAGCCCAGTGCTCAGCAGAACTGCAAACTGCAGTGTGCAGCCTCTTAATCAGCCTCTTGCCTCAAAAAGCCTCCCAAATTATTTCTTAATCATTCCTGTTCCTTATAGTTGTGGGATTTCCACTTTAATTTGGTATCTGTGAGGAACTGGGAAGCTCAGTAATGCAACAACTCTTGAGAAATATCCAAGTAAATGATTGATTATGGAATGCAAAATGGAGTGGAAATGCTATGTATGACCTAAATCTAGGTATGGACCAGTAAAATTATTTATTAACTCCTGCCTCTGTGCTACAAAGTAGGAGTTCTGTTAGGAAACCAGTTCTTTTCGAGTATGAATTGACCTACTAACATATCACAGCCAATTTTTCCTGCTGGATTTTTGATCTGTAAATGTCCTGTAAATAAGCTTTTTTTTGTGTATTTGTGGCCAGTGTAGTCCATGGTTGTGTCTTATATTGGTGAAGATGAATTGGGTCATTAAATGTTGGAGATAAATAAATCCTATAACATGATAAGTACTGCTAGAGCTTTTACAAAGCCATGAAATCTGGTTCCAAAAAGACAATGCTGGCTGACACTGCCAGCTGCAAACACCTTTGTGCTACCTTGGTGCATTTCCACATATTTGAAATGATGTGAGAATTTCAAACAGACTGTACTGCACCTTAAGGAACACTGGAAGGTGAAGGTCAGTGTGGCTTGGGTAGTCCTGCCAAAGTTTAATTCATTAGGGGGTTTCATCTCCTGACAGTATTTGGTAGCAAAGCCTGGAAAGCACCTCTTTTGCATTGCTTAGTATGACATGATGTATTGTTTGTTTAAATACAGCTGCAGCTCTGGTTGGATAACCCAAAGATTCAGCTGACATTTGAAGCAACTATCCAACAATTAGAAGCACCTTATAATAGTAAGTCAAGTTTTTCATTGCTAAAATTGTCCTGTATGTATCATGGCTGTTTTCTTTCACTTCTGTTTGTGGAAAAGCTGCTTGAGATGCTTCAGTCCTTTGTTAGTGGAGCTCCATGAGTGATTGTGTACAGACTGGGATATTGCATTATACTCATGGTTCACATTTGGTAGAGTTCATTGTCTGCTAAAGAAATATCACAGGATTCATAAAAGCTGCTAAAAAGATGGATTGTTACAGTAGGGTTAATTCCTATGCAGCTTTTAAGGTTTGCTACAGCTTCTTGGTGGTTTTCAGCTGTAAAATGTTATTAATCATGTTTGGGAGGGTTTTTTAAGACTAAACAGACTGGGTGTGATGCAAGAAGGCAGTAAAAGAGTGAGGAGTTACTGCCTTCAAATGGAGACCATTCTACACTTCTTAGACAAGATCCCAATAAACTCAAAAAAGGTGGAGGGTAGCCATAAAAAAATATATGAAGAAGAAAATAGTGCTGAAATAATTGCAAATACAATGTCAAGCATTGCAAAATAGTGAATTATTGTGCTTTTAAAAAGAAAAAGGAGAATTCAGTGCTGCAGTAAGTATTGGCATAATACAAGCAAGTCACATCACAGTTCTGTATCATGATCTTGGGATTTTGCAGTCAGTTTCAGAAAAGGTATTCTTCTGCACTAGATTAAAAGAAGCACCTAATGAATATCCTGTACAGCTTTTCAGGCAGGATTGAAAACTGCAGTCCAGCCAGGGGTGTTTTTCAGAAAAGCATCCTCAGGAAGATGATTGGGTCAGTAGGGCAGGATATGTTTGGTGGGACTTGAGCAGATTGCTGCTGTGACTGTGTCCTCAGTACATCTGTGCTGCTGAACACAGAGAGTAATTGTGAGCCTTGTTACCTTCTTTTAGGTGACACAGTGCTGGTTCACAGGGTTCACAGCTACCTGGAGCGACACGGGCTGATCAACTTTGGCATCTACAAAAGGGTGAAGCCCCTTCCAAGTAAGAAACTTGAACATTGTTTCTAACTGAAGTTTTGGTTTATCTTTCCATGATTTTTCTTAGGACAGTTTTGGAGTGCTGTTTTGTAGAGTTGCAGTGCTAAGAAAATAAAATAAAAGGCTGGAAAGCCATCTGGCTATTGATGTTAATGTGTTATTTTGGCATAGAGAAGCCATGTGTTTATGTAAATCACTTTGAGAGGAAAAAATCTTGGCAAATCTGTAGATAGTTTGGTGACTGTCACTTTTTAATGAGTTATCTTGGTTCCTCATTTAAAGTCAGAAACACAATATTGTACTTAGATCAGTTACATGCTTATGTGATTCTTGAATTTTACAAGTGAATTTCTCTGCCCTTTTTAAGTTTTATTCTTCTGGGGCAGAAAGAAATAAAACAATGATACTTTGTCCCCAGTAATTAATATGAATTGCTTTCTTCTTCAGACTGTTGTCTGGAAGCATTTTTTTTTCGTGTTTCTTCCTTGTTTCAGATGTACTGCTAGTGTATTTTCCTTGTACCTGTCTCAGCATTACCTTCAGAATTACTTCAGTTTTCTTTTTGTCAAAGAGTTTGTTCTGTCAGAACCACTCATGAGAAGAAAGCTGCTTTTTGTTCTTGGTATCTGTTAAATGCAACTTTTACACAACTGTTTGCAATTTAGTTCTGCGCATATAAAGGACTACTGTAGCTGATTTTTCTCTTTCTTTAGCCAAGAAGACAGGAAAGGTGATCATTATTGGCTCTGGAGTCTCTGGGTTGGCAGCAGCTCGCCAGTTGCAGAGTTTTGGAATGGATGTCACAGTTCTGGAAGCCAGAGTATGAATTTCTGTGCTGTTTTACTTCCATATGGCAATTTAACCAGTAACCCTGTTCAGTACTAGAACAGGGCCATGGCCCAGCAGCAGGCTCAGGGTGGGTCAGTGTGTGTGGTGCTCCAGGCAGTCAGGGTGAATTGCTGGCACTGAAACTGTCTCACAAGGAACTGAGGGGATCTGTTCTTGCTGGCAGCTGTCTGATGCTTTCTCAGAGCTGGTGCTGGTGTTGTGTGCTTACACCAGGAACAGCTTAGAACAACCTTCTTTCATGATTAGAAATTGGCTTTTCATCAGAGAGCAGAATGCAAGTCCAGAGTGCTAAACTAAAGAGAAGACTAAACAGAGTTTCTAGAGTGTATATTAAGAGTTTGTGTAACTGTGAGAGAGGGCAGGAAAAGTACTAGAAGTTATAACTGTGTATTGACACTCTACAAAGTTACAAATATATGAAAAATATATAAAAAGCTAAAAATCTTTAGGCATCAGGGAAAGGAGGAAATCTAGTACATAACTAAATTGTGCATGGTGAAGGGATTGTCTTTAGAATCACAGTGGATCCTGTCATGACAGGTTCAAGAATTATAAAAGAAAGGCCTCATAAAATCAGGTCTGCTAAAATACCAAAGTTAGCCTGTCACTTCTTCTTCTAAGTAATTTGCAAGTTCCCATGCAAAAACAATCTTGGTATGAAAACTCTTAGTATGAAAACAACCTATTCTTGGGTTGAAAAATAAATGCATCTGTGTAAACAGTAAGATCTGTTCCATGAGAACCCATAAAGGAAAAATGTAAACAACCTGAATCTTAGCATGTACACACAAATCACCTTCTGACCAAAAATGAAGTAGTAAAAAAGCTACCAGCCAATGGGTGTTGCACATGAGGTCTGTGAAAACTGTATAAAATAAGTTATGTAAATAAAGAATTGGCTTTTCCTGCATGAAAATAATGGAGTCTCAGATAACTTATTGCAGTAGACCCTACTGTAGGAACAGTGAAATCTGCCCAAATCAGATTAAGCAATTTTTTTCTATTTCTTTCCTTTTTTTCTTTTCTTCTCCTTTTTAAAATGCTACTTAAGCATTTTATTCCTTAACTTAGGTAAATTTAATTGTGACTGAGTTCATTTGCAGAGGTTTTGTGGAAAAGTGTACGTTCTGTTAATTGAACCTTCAGTTAAGAGAATACTTGGCACCGTGGTTTGTTGATGTTTCAGTGATTGTATTTCAGTGAGATGTTTTACTGAATTTCACTGGAGGTTTAACATCTTGTGCTTTTCAAGGACCGAGTAGGAGGAAGAGTTGCCACCTTTCGCAAAGGGAATTACGTTGCTGATCTTGGAGCAATGGTGGTAACAGGACTTGGTGAGTTTTCCAAAATCAAAAGCACCAGGAAGGAAAATTGGAGGGCAGGATGCTGGAAATGTGAAACCTTAATGGCTGTTTTCTTTCATGGCCAAAATAGTTGGGTGTTTTTAACTCTTAAAAAAGCATGTGTTCTCCTTCAGCCTTTTTGGCAGTTAGTAGTTTCTCATAAGTAGCAAAGCTGTGTGATGGGAGAGACCCTAAAGAGACAGAAAGTGTTCTTTCAGTTTACATGGGACAACAAGGGAGATGGGGAAATGGAAATCCATTGCTCTTCAGAGTTTAAACCCCAAAAGTACTTTCTCCACGTGGTTTCAAAAATAGTTGTAAAAATAATGGCAAACCAGCCAAACTTCTTCCTATTTATTACTCTTTTATGGGATGGCATCAGTTATTGAGGTGGTTACTCTACTAAGAAGATTGGGCAAGTGTTTAGTGTGGAATATCCTTCAGTAATGTAGTGAAATGATAAAATACTGTAAAACCTATAATAGACCCCCATTTTTATTGACAGCCTAAATTTGGTGTCTGTATTATGATTAGTCTTATTAAATTGCAAACAGAAACTGGTTCCAGACAATGAACTGAACTTGCACAGTCATGGCAAAACAGATTTCAGCTTGCCTATTGAAAGACTGTAATATTTTTATGTTTAATTCATAGAATCATGGAATAAGGGTGTGAAGTGCAGACCTTTGGCAGTGTTACACTGGGTCACTGGAATGCATACACTGGAGTTGGTGTTTTAGTCTCTGAAATTGCTTTAACTGTAGAGTTTTTGTTTAATTGCAGACATATTTTACAGGAGTCTCTGTTAACTATGTAAAATCTTTTTCAGGAGGAAATCCCATGGCTGTGGTCAGCAAACAAGTAAACATGGAATTGGCAAAGATCAAACAAAAATGTCCACTTTATGAAGCAAATGGACAAGCTGTAAGTCTGATACTCTTTCCATGAACCTTTTAAAAAAGAAGTAATATCTCAAGCATGTTTGTTACCAGGCTATTGGTCTAGCATGAGATGGCTTCCAGAGAGAGGGAAGAAGGAAAGTGTGTCCCTTTTTAGGCATTTTAGTAATATTGTAGCATACCTACACCATATTCTTCTAAAACCTGCTCTTTCCACAAGGGTTTTTACCTTTGTATTTCAGAGATTTTGTGGAAGCCAAGTTCTCTCACCTTTGTTTAACCCATGTGTGCTTTAACAGAGTGAGTTTTGCTCTTTCCAGTACTCGAGCTCTCATCAAGTACCAGGTATTTTCACAGAGGCAGCACTCACTGTTTAACTGAGTATCATCAGAACAGTTACATCCCACCATTCCATATGTGTCCTGCAGTGTTTCCACCATCACCCTAGAAAAGCTGGATTGGTAGTCCTTACTCACAGTGACCATTCCAGAAGACAAATTACTGTCTGTCTGTCTGCTTCACTGAGCTATGCCAAGCCTTCTAAAGCCTTGTGATTTAGAGCCATCCTACCATCAGAGGCATTTGGCAAGCTTCTCTAGCTTTGATGAACACACCTTCCTTTCCAGAAAGGAATTCTTAGGAGCCCATAAGGCAGTTTGGTTTTCTCTTGCAGGAGAAGTCTGCTGTCATCATGATTTAGCAGCTCTTCTTGTGCCCATCCTGGCAAAGTGTGATGTTGTCTTGTACAGAACTTGGTGTCTGACCATTTCACAGAGCTGAGGGTATTAAAGATTTTTCTCCAAGGGCTGTATTATTTATGTAATGTATTAGTTATGTGTTATTTATGTAACTGTGTTATTTATGAATGGGTTAAGAACAATGCTTGTTCTTTTGTCTCCTAGGTTCCCAAAGAGAAAGATGAAATGGTGGAGCAAGAATTTAATCGTCTGCTGGAAGCCACATCCTATCTCAGCCATCAGCTGGATTTTAATGTTCTCAATAATAAGCCTGTCTCCCTAGGCCAGGCTCTGGAGGTTGTCATACAGTAAGTGACTTCTGTCTTTTTGGTAGACTTGCCTATTTGGTGGATGAATTTCCAAAAGACACCTGAAGCAGTTTTGGTGCTCCTAGAGCTAAGCATTACCCTCCTAATACAGCTGCTTGATCTCACAGATGTTTAAAGGAGAAAACCTTTCATTCTTGAAAGTTTCCTGAAAATCATTGCTGCAGTGACTCAGTGTGATTGGTGTCCATACAGTGCACTAACACCACTTGAAAGCTAATGGCAATTGTAATGGCCTTTAATAGCAGAAAGTCACTTCACACTCATATTTTAGCTAGTCATGTATCCCTTATTTACAGAAACTCGCATTAATTTTCCAATTGCCATACAAGTATTTACTAAAATATCCCATGACATGTGGTTTTATTGCATTCCACTGATTAGATTGTGATGAGAAGTTTTCTCATTAACACAAGGATTTTATGTTGAGCTGACTCTCACTTCTCACCTTTTCCAGATTGCAGGAGAAGCATGTGAAGGATGAGCAGATTGAGCACTGGAAAAAAATTGTGAAAACACAGGAGGAATTGAAAGATCTTCTTAACAAGGTCAGATGATGACATTTAGAACAAGATGATAAGCATTGTGTTCCTCAGAAAGTGGCAAATATACAAAAATGTCCAAAGAAAAATATCAGAAAGTTGCTATTAATGCTGTTCTTAAAATATCTCTTTGCTTAAGACCTCCTTGGAAGTCCTGTTAGCACAAAGGTGTCTCCTGCTGGAGGAAAACTGATGAGGCAGAAAACCATAAAACATAATATGGGAAAAGAAAAGAAGAGGACAGGGATGATACACAGTGATGTTTCATAGCTTCCCTTAGAGATGCTGATACTGGCTGAGGCTTTGGGGGTTATTTAAAAATGTTTACTGTCTTCCCTACACATCTGATTTGTAGTAGAAAAACAGTGGTTTAGGACTACTTCCATTATTTTTGCTCGTGGTAAATGACATCTTTACTTTTCTTTGGAAGTTTCTCAAATTTAAAACCCTTGTGGATTGCTCTCAGATTATGTGCAACATAGTAAGAAATCAATGATGTTGGGTTTCAGCCATGTTATTTAGGATTGGTGGTATTTACTGTGGCTTCTTGGAGGTAGAATTGCATATATAAGTGATACCTGCCAAAAGCAGGAAATCTCTTTGGTATAATGGCACAGTTTGAGGTGAATATCCAGTTTCCACTGTAACTTGTTAAATCTCCTTTTGTCATTTTTTCCCCCCTTTCTTTCTTTCTTCCTTTTCCTGCTCTGGCTTAAAAGATGGTGAATTTAAAGGAGAAGATTAAAGAACTTCATCAGCAGTATAAGGAAGCATCAGAAGTGAAGCCACCTCGTGATATTACAGCAGAGTTCCTTGTGAAAAGCAAGCACAGAGATCTGACTGCACTTTGCAAGGTGAAGGATCACTTACACACAGTGTGTCAGTCTGTTCTCTCAGGACTTCAGCAGCCAAAAATTAGCCAATTAGCCAAATTTTTCAGCAGATAACATCAGCCAATATAACTGTTTCCACATTTCTTGCTATGATCCAGTGTTTGCAAGAGAATGTGATTGACAGTAACTCTGGGTTGTAACAGTGGTAGGTCTGCATTGAGTACCTTTAGCTGGGGCATACTAAAACTCAGTTTTAGGTAAGTCTGTGCTGGCTCATGTCAGACAGCATGTAATGTCTTGAAGATGAATTTTTATGTCAGATTTGGTCTTTAATACAGTTGGATTTCACCACAGTCTGGAAATAAAATCTGCACTTGAAGAGACCTTTTCTCTAAGATAAATAAAGGTGTTTTCTTGATTAAAAGACTTCTTTCTATCCACAGATTATCATGTACAGAGCTCTGTCTTGACAAGCAGAGTCGCTTCCCCTCTCTGGGAATATCTTGATGTAGAGGTGTGCCTTAAAATGGAAACTGTAAAAACTCTTCTATCTGTGATGGTGACAGACCTGGTTAGGTAAAACCTAGGGTATGCAGCCTCATGTTCTTCAGTTCTGGGTGTTTAAATTCCTGAAATATCACCAAACTAATCTTTTCTGCAGTGTGACACAGAGCTCTGTATATACAAAGAGCAGAAGAGCAAAATATGCCAGATTAAATGTTGAAAGAAAAACAAACTTGATTAGCTTCCACTAAATCCATGAAGTGATTTTTTTCTGGTGATTTCTCTTAAGACTTAGGTCCAGTCTGATGCTACATGATGTCTTCAAGTCCTTTTACATGTAAACTGACTTTTTAATGTTAGCTTGAGTGGTTTTAATGTTAGCTTTTAATCTTAATAGGAGTATGATGAATTGGCAGAAACACAAGGAAAGCTGGAAGAGAAATTACAAGAACTTGAAGCCAATCCACCAAGGTAAAGATCCAAACTAAAAATCTACTTAAGCCATTATTTATGTAACCCTTTTTACTTCTGTCGTTTTTAGCTTCCCTTTGAGTATTTTACATGACCTCTGCTTTAAAAACCTGAATTTGCTGGGTTTTGATACTCAGCTTTCATGAGAGAGGTCCAGATGTTTGAAACAGAATCTGTGTTGTTTTTTAATGCTTTTATTTCTGGACTAAGGAGAGACTCAAAAATGACTTGTGAAGAAATTTTCAGAAGCAATGCAGTTACAATATCCTGTTCTAACAAACTAAATGTCTTTGTGTTATATTTTTTTTTCTAGTGATGTTTATTTGTCATCAAGAGACAGGCAAATACTTGACTGGCATTTTGCAAACCTAGAATTTGCTAATGCTACACCCCTTTCTACACTTTCACTGAAGCACTGGGACCAGGTAGGTAGTCAGTACTCAGAAATTCACTAAAAACTTGAACTGTGTTTATTTCATTCTCATGAAAGTTTGTCGATGTTAAGAGTTTCTAACTGTTAAATGTATCTGCTTTTGTGCAGGTGCTGAATTCTTATGTGATTATTATTTGATGATGAAATTCCAGACAGCTGTTTGTTAGTGCCAAAACAATCTCTAACAGTATTGTCTGCTGAAAGTCCATACTTATTACTTGATGAATAATCAGAATTTTACATTTATTTGACTCTTTAAAAATTTTTTTTTAAAATATTTTTTGCCATTGTGTACAGTTGTTGCCTATTTTCTATTGACTTGGGGGACTTCATGATGAATGCATGCTTTTTGTGCCTCTTCATTTTAGGATGATGACTTTGAATTCACAGGCAGTCACTTGACTGTGAGGAATGGATATTCCTGTGTGCCAGTGGCCTTGGCAGAAGGGTTGGACATTAAATTAAACACGGCAGTTCGCCAGGTTCGCTACACTGCATCAGGTATGTGACACCTGCAGGAAACTGCTTGGAGGGAGTGTGAGCACAGAAAGTGATTTCAGTGCTTCTGCAAGTAGGTGTGAGGGCTGATATCCCATTACATGTTTGGGGCTGGATAAACAGCCTCATTTCTTACTGGGATTGTGTAAGCAGCTGCTAGACATGAATCAATTGTGAATGGTTTTTCAGTTATTTCTGTGACTCATTTGACACAGTCTTTTTCAGTTGTATTTAGTGATTGTTCACATTTATTATCTTATTTATTTACTTCATTGAAGCATTTGGAGTAAGAGGTCTGGGACTGCTTAAGGCTTGGTGCCACAGGAGCTGGTATTAGAAGTATAAATGAATGTAATGGAAGGAATGTATCTTTTTGCTGTTCTTCAAAACATTGGGCTTGGGCAACTTTCAGCTACTAGAGCAATGTAATGAGAGGCTCTCTCTCTACTTGTGTTTATTTATTTATGAATATATTTAAATAATATTTACTGACCTGGATGAACTTTTAGACTTCTCTCAGTAAGGCCATTTTCAGATGCTGCCTTATAGCATAGAGCTAAATGGCCAGTTACAACTTGCCTACAAGTTAAGTACTGTTAGTGTAAAGCTGTCTCCATAAACAAAATACTTTCTGATGGAATTATGGTAATCTCTTTAATTTTTAATCCAATGCTCTTGCCTCATGGCCTATTAAACTGTTTTTCTCTCCCTTTTTCAGGCTGTGAAGTGATAGCTGTAAATACCAGATCCACTAGCCAGACCTTCATTTATAAGTGTGATGCTGTGCTGTGCACTCTGCCCCTGGGAGTGCTGAAACAGCAGCCTCCAGCAGTTCAGTTTGTGCCACCTCTTCCTGAGTGGAAAACTTCTGCAGTGCAGAGGATGGGATTTGGCAACCTGAACAAGGTACATTGTCACAGCAGGCCAGAGGTTGTCACAGATGGAATCTGAAATGTGGGTGGAATCTGGTGGGGGAAAGGAAGAATGCCTTTTCCACAGCTGTTTAGCTAGAGTTTGATGATGAAATTTGTCTATTTCCCACACAGGCTTAAAAGAATTAAATTGCAGAAGTAGATCTGGTGGAACTCGTTAACCAGAAAATTGGTCAACTCTGAGAGCACACTAACCTGTGGGAAGGCAGTTGTAGGCATCTATGGATTATATATATGCACTGTATATTCACCAAATTTCCTTTGCATGGTCTGTCCAGTGATAAACATCAATAGTGTAATTGTCTTTATTTTTATTTCTCCCCTGCACTCTTCCTAACTGTTGGAAGTCTTTCTTTCCAGGTTGTGTTGTGTTTTGATCGTGTCTTCTGGGATCCAAGTGTCAATTTGTTTGGCCACGTTGGGAGCACTACTGCAAGCAGAGGAGAACTTTTCCTCTTTTGGAACCTGTACAAAGGTAGCTGTGGTGCATGTCTGCTTTTGTCAGTGTCTTATTTGTATCATTTCAGATCTAGGAAAAAACGCTTTTAAAAATGCTATTAGTGTTCAGATATGGGTATGAAAAGAAAATAGTATTTTTAGGAAGACAAATGGAAGCAGAGAACAGCAGGGATTGCAGACAGTTCTGTAGCAGGTTAGGGCAGCACTATATAAAAAAAAATATATATAAATAAGTTTATTAATGCTGGATTCCAGGCTGTGCCTGTTAAATTGCATTACTACTACAGCAGGACTTTGCCATTAGTAGTTTTGGTTTATCTGTAGCTGGTGCTGCCACAATGGATTGTCAGGAGATGTGTACTGGTTTTGTTACTGCCATTGAGCAGACTAAAAGCAAAGGTGTATATAAGGAGCACTGTTAAATAAGTTACTTGTTTTGCAGATGACCAGTGGGTTTTCTTCCATTCTGTCACAAGCAGGTCAGGTTTCTCTGTTAACTGGAAAAAATTGCTGTGCAAGGGAAGTGCCTTTCTAGGCTACTGAATTATTAAAATGTTTGGGAAGATTTTACTGGAGGAATACAAGTAATGAGCCTTGGATAGCAAGGCTGTTCATGTGGCTTTTGTGGCTCTATGATGGCTCTATTATACAGTTAACAAGTAGGGTCGTGGTTTTGGTTTAGATGGAAAGATCATTTCATGTACAAATTAGCTTCACATGCTAAATTTAAGCCTTCCTTCTCATGAAGATAGGCACAGCAGGTAGAAATGAAACAGAAATGCAGTAAAACCTCATGTTGAAGCACAAGTCAGATGGCTGAAATTAAAAACAACAATTAACCATTTCTCATGGATAGTTGGGTAGCAGTAAACGTGCTTAGACTGTGAAACATTGAAACATCATTCCTGATGTTTTTATTTACTTTTTAATACATCAGGTCTCTTGATAATTCTACATAATACCATGGCATATATAAATTAATTTTCTTTTTGTCATATTGACATGATGGTGGAAAATTTAGGACTACTTTTGTTGGATTTGTTTAGTCTCTAACCTCGTGGCTTAACTGCAGTTCCATGTCTATCCAAGTCTAACTTGTCTGATCAAAATGTTTCATTTCAATAATTCAGTTGGGTTTTTTTTCTCTCCTATCCTCCACAGCACCTATTTTGTTGGCCTTGGTAGCAGGAGAAGCAGCAGGGATCATGGAGAACATCAGTGATGATGTCATTGTTGGTCGGTGCCTTGCCATTCTCAAAGGCATCTTTGGCAGCAGTGCTGTGCCCCAGGTCAGTGCAGGGCTGAAGGAGAGGGAAGGGTGCATTGTTATCATGTTGATAATGGGAGAAGGAACAGAGGAAACAGTGCACACACAGCAGGAATGTGCAGCTGTAAATGTCTGAGTTCCAGCTGAGAATCTACATGCAGTAGGGTCTGCTGATATATTGGAAAGACTTAAGGAATTGCCATCAAAGATTCACCTTAGTATGTGTTGTCATAGAATATAAATGTGGATTTCCACCACTGACATCAGCCCAAGGACTTTGTCCCTTATACTGTTGCAATTTGCATTGTTTGTATTTGTCACAAAGTGTAGAATTTGCACTTTGTCAACAACTGAAGCTCCTGTTTTGTCCCAGCCTAAGGAGACGGTGGTGTCGCGCTGGCGTGCCGACCCCTGGGCACGGGGATCCTACTCCTACGTGGCTGCTGGATCCTCTGGGAATGACTATGATCTCATGGCTCAGCCAATCACCCCAGGGCCAGCCATTCCAGGTGCTCCACAGGTGAGAAATGTCCCAGTTATTGTTAGAAAATCCTCCAAACAGAAAGATTTTTTCAGAGTAATTTGCGTACATATCTAAACACAGGTTTAGATAACTTGCATCTTATGATGAATGATTAAAACCTGTAAAATAATTAATTTTTTCATTCATGAATTCTGTCGTCACAGGTTTGGTGTCATTTTTTTGCTAAAAAAAGAGCATTTTTATTCAGAAAGCCAGTTTGGTTATGTCTGAACAGAGCGTTTAATATTATACTAACTATACTAATATTGTACTAATTATAATAAATATTCTAATATATATTATATTAACTAATATGTTATAATAGCTAATATATATTAATATATATTTAATTCTGTTATATATTTATATATGTATGGAGTATTTCATACTCCATATTTTTGTTGTCCATCACCATATTTAAGTGAGTTGTAGTGATTTGAAAGAGGCTGAAGGCCAGAATGAGAAGAACAGGAATCAAAAGGTCTCTTCCAAAAGGGAGTCCAACACAATGAAGGCAGGAGTCATCTCCAGATCATGTTGAGGGAGTTAAGTTTAAAAGCAACAGCCACTCTTGAAAGCACTGCCTGGAAAGGCTGTGTGGCTTTGGCTTTGAGTTCTTGTTCTAATGATACAAGTCATTAATGCACACAGCTATGAATAAAATGATTCCCTGCAGAATGTAATAGATGAACATTTATTTTTCTCCCACTTTTTATAATTCTGTGGGTAGTTAAACTCTCAGTTTAAAGAGAAACTGCTGATTTAAGTGAATTATTGAAGTTCTTGTTTGCTTATTGTGCTAGAGTTGATGTTCCAGGATTAGAAAGCATTCTTCCTAAACACTGCTTGACAATTTGGCTGTAGAGTTACAGTTACAGCTGGGACATCACCCTTCTCTGGCTCTGCAAACATTGCTTATCAAATAGAGCTTTATTTTCTTGGTAATTTGTACCCAGATAGGTGCAATATGGCCTGTCTTACATGCATCACCTACACATTAATTAGAGGACTGTCGCCAGATGGACATGAAAACACCACACTCACCTTTCAGGTTGGGAGAACGAGAAAGAAGGAAATTTATTTTGGGGTCAGGCTTTAAATAGTTTTTGGAGTTTGATCAGCGATCTGGGGACGAGGTTGACACCTCTCTGGCCCCACTGGTCAAACCAGAAGTCCATCAATTTGTCCCTCTCTCAGGAGGGAATGCAGTGTTTTCCAAACATCACTGTTGATGTTACAATGCGTGAGGAAAGCTCCAGTACAAAACATAAACATCATGCGGGCGGCAGAGGACTTTTTAACATTCCTAAAGTGTAATTTGTGGCGCAATGTGCTAACAAAGCCATGAGCAAACCCTGCTGGTGTCCTGTGTGCCCCCACAGCCCATCCCTCGGCTGTTCTTCGCGGGCGAACACACCATCCGCAACTACCCGGCCACGGTGCACGGCGCGCTGCTGAGCGGGCTGCGCGAGGCCGGCCGCATCGCAGACCAGTTCCTGGGGGCCATGTACACCCTGCCCCGCCAGCCCACGCCCGGGGGGGCCCCCCAGCAGGCTGCCACCATGTGAGGGGAGCACCAGGAGGAGGCAGAAGAGGAGCACGGAGCTCACGGCGCTGCCGGTGCGGAGCCCGGGATGAAGATCTTGGAGTAGTTTTGTAGCCGTGTCTGCTGAGAGGAGCCTGAGTGACTGTACCAGCCTTACAGGAGCTTGCCAGATCTTTGGCTTGGCAGCCTTCAACCCTTCAAACAGCTCTGAGGTTTTGTAAGTGTAAACACAATCCTTTACTGCAAAGCTGGTCGAGGACTTCGACTCTGCAGATACTTCTTGGAAGTCAAAATAGCTGGAGGGTTTTTTAGGGTGTTTGGGGCTTTTTTCTATCTGTGTGTGTGTATTTACAATTTTGGTAATTGCACAAGGGCCTCTAGAAGCTGGTTGCTACGAATAGTAGCTTAGTGTAGAATGTATGTAAATTTCTTTGTGGGGTTGTTTTTTTTATGACTTTGTTTTGAAGAGTAATATTTTTGACCAATTCTATTCCTGTCTTGCATTCAAGAATTTGGGGCAACTGTTTGCCTATCAGTAGGAGCAAATAGCACCTCTCCAAAATGGTCCATTGGCTGCTACACCACCTGCATCCTGCTGTAGAGTAACCTGGTACCACTGAGTATGCCAAGCATACTGTCTTATTAAATGCTTCCAACAAAAAAAAGGTACTGAGCTGTGTTCCAATGTCCTGAGGTGAACTCTGTGTGTAGTGCCTGGTGTTATACTGCTGACCACGTGTTCCAGTTCATGAAACCACTGAATGCCTCCTGGTGTGTTAAACATCCCAAAGGAGAGGGAAACAATCACCCCAGGGCATGTAACTGGAATTCCAGTGCTTGTCCTGTAACCTTACCAGGGACCAGGAGGACAGGCAATGGTTGGGATGAGAGGAATGATAGGACATTGCCAGCCTGGAAATCCTTGCTTTGGAGCTGCTGTCTGATGTTGGACATTGGTAAAATGCCTTTCTTCTGGTTGTATCTTTCTGCCTGGAAAGCTCTGGCACGGGGCTGACTCCTGGTACAGTGACACTGTCTGTCACCCTCTGCCTTAACCTGCAGCAGAACTGGTGACACTTTCTGTCCACCTGGAATCTGACACCAAGCTCATGGCAAACATCCCCTGCTCCTAGAACCCCTCACACAGCACAGGCCTGCCCTGACAGACACCTGTATTCTCCATTATATCCCCTGTTTTGGGATTAGCCTGTAATTTGTCTCTGTCCTCTCTATGGCCTGTCTTTGAGAAAGGGTCCATGTCCCACAGGTGCTGGGATTGCATTCCAAGAAACCAGCAAAGGGGGTGGCAGGAAGCTTCAGCACAAGTAGGATGGTGGTTGGAATCAATATTTGGACTGGGAATCATCTGGATTCATTATTTGTCTCAATTCTGTAAGCCTCTGCTACACGAACTTGGAAACAATTGTGTATGTTCATCTGTGCAACTGCTGAAAGCACAGAAGTGAGTCTGGGTTTTAGACCCTTGGACCCCTCAGGAATCAGAGTGAAGGGGAGCTGTCAGCTGCAGCTCTGCACGTGATTCTGGAGGTAAATGTGCAACATGTGCCCTTCTGTGAGCAGCTGATGAGGAACCCAGGGCAGGAGGCACTGACAGCCTGGGCATGGGGCAGCACACAGGGTCTGGCTCAACATCTCACCAATAAAGATGATTTACAGCAGCAACCTTCTCACAGGTGGAACTGAAGCAAAGAGGTTTTGCAGCTGGAAGAATCAGAGTGCAGCTGTTTGTAGGCAACAGCAGGACCACCTCCATCCACTGAAGCAAGAGTATGTGACTGATCAAAAAGATCAGAGCAAGAAAAGATTTTGGGAAAAGTGTTCTGGGTGTTGAGCAGCAATGCTGTGGTGGGTGGCCACTGCTCCAGCACACATCCTGCACTGTCCCCATGCAGCAGAGGTGAGCCTGGCCTTGAAGCACAAGGCAAAGAACCCCTCTGGTCTGTGCTGGAGCTGCAGGCATGGAACTGACTTAGGGCAGCTGTGGCAGCTTTGGAGGATACCACCACTGCACATCTCCAAGTCTCTGCTGCTCTTAGCAGGCCCCACACAGCAGGGTTTTTGTAGCTCCAGGTAAACAACCACCTCTTTAATGATGTTCAGTAGCTGCCTGTGTGAACTGGGACAGAAAGGGCTCTGCCAAGCCAAATTCGGTTTTCTTCGACAAATATTTAACAGATGCTGTGTCTGTAGGGCTTCACCTGGCATTAATGGGCTCTACCCAGGGAGCAGCTCTGGCTGACTCATGAAGTGTCCATCCCCAATAATAACCCATTTTATAAAGCTCTGTGAAGTCCAGTTTTGCAACCAGAATAAACCAGATACAAGGGAAAGATATTTTTCTGTAGAGTATGGTGCACCCCTTGCCAATCAATATATTTCAAGTTACAGTCACATGGGCTCATCCTGTATGTGACAGCTGCTCATTCTACTTGTATCTGTGCTAACTCCACACTGCAAACAGCTGGAACCCAGGAGGGAGACTTTGGCAGTACAAGTGACAGCATTGTCCAGGAGTTGACCAATGGATCCTGGTTCCATTACAATCAATCAGTACTGGCTGGTGAGAGAACTATAACCAAGTGGTGACTTGTGTTTCAGGCTGTAGGAATGCCCTTCCTCCCCCCAATCTCAGCAGTGCCATGTCCAGCTCAGGGAGCCTCAGGGGAGAGTGGCTGTGCTGTGTGTGCACCTTCCCTGCCTGAAATGCATCCTGGAATGGGTCTGTGAGATCTGCCTCAAGCAAGGCACAAAATGAAGTGCAGGGAGCTCAGCTCCAGCACTGCACTGCACACAGACACAGACACACACTCTGCTGCCTCAGTGCCTCTCCCAGGGCCAGCAGCACCCCCAGGCACTGCTGTAAGCAGGGCTCAGCTGTAAACACCACACCACAGCCATGTAAAAAGAGAAGAGTGTTTATTGGTTATATACTGTAGCACTGACAGTGTTTGAGTCAGGAGAGACATGCAGATAAGTGTGTGTTTACATTTGGCATGCAGACTAAGAGCACTGTGTCACTGGAAGGAGGTGAGCACCATCTGTATCCACTGCATGGGCAGCCTGGGGAGGAAAGCACTGGCTTTCCTCTACTCAGCATGCTGAGACAGGGCGAGTTCTAAGAGGGTGGAACACTGCTCATAGCTCTGTTGGACACAAAGTTTATTTCAGGGGAAAAGGCAATACTGCAACCCTGGAAAATCGGCTTAACTCGGCTGAACCTGTGATTATGAAAAGATTTCTTGCATTATTTGTCTTCTAACTAAGCTGCCCCACCCAAGTATATGTTCACAAATACAAAAAAATAGATTTATTCTCTTAAAAATACATTCCATGCAGCCTGGAGTGCTGCTTCCCCAAAGCAGGAGCCTGCACTGCACGTGGGGCAGCCCAGGAGGAGCCTTTGGGCCCTGGGTTCTGACCATGGGAGGCATCTGCAGACAATGGCTTCATGCTGCACAGCTCAGCCTGGGGGAGGCCGGCCTGGAGCAGTGCCCTGATTGCTTCAACGGTGTGCAAGGGTGGCAGAGATGAGGTCTGCTAAATAGTGATGACACCAATGTGAATATTGCTTCAATCTGCAGCTGGGAATTGCTTGTGTCAAGTGTCTCTTGAAGCACCAAGGCCCGTGGCTCTGCCCTGTGCTTCCTGCCCCTTTCCCTGGCTGGGGTCCTGCCCTCAGGGCCAGGCTGTCACCCCACACCCTGCAGGGAGCTGGGCAGGCAGCTCTGAGGGCTGCAGACGTGTTCTGGACATGAGGGAAAGCCATTCCATGAAGCAGTGAAAGCTGCTGGGCCCTCAGACTGGGGCCAGCCCTGCTGGGGAAAGCACTGGCTCTCCAAAAGGGACCAGCAGCTGAGGTTCCTTGGGAGCAGCAAGCACTGACACACTTCCTCTGTACAGCAAATACATTTACAACTTTGGAATTACCCGAGGGCTCGATGCATGGCCTTGTGCATCATCAAGCCTACTGAAAAGCCTGTTATATTTATATGCTAAAATTACAAATACTTCTTCAGTGATGGCAATATTTACACATATACTCTATTTTACAGCTGTTCAAAAAAAGTGTGCAATTCGAGTAAACACATTGTGTTTCCTGAAGTCATTGCTATAAGATTAATAATACAATCAGCTCCTATTGCACTCATTGACTAGAGGGCATGGCCCCTTTCCATACTAGGTAGGGTTTTCTTTCTCAGATTTAATCTCAGCTGTGGTAAAAACAACCAGTGTGCAGTTACCAAGTGACATCTGTGTCCAGTATTTACAAGCAGTGAAAGTGAGTCTAGAGCAGGAGTTCAAGGTATCTGCTGTAAAATATTGAACAAATAACTGAGGCAGCTGGAGAAAGGAGAGACATCATCTGTGAGAAGCACCTGAAGACAGTGCCAGCAGTGCTGTGTTGCTGGGGCAATAGCTGGGGCTGAGCCAGCTCAGCAGCAGGGTAAAGCCCTCCTGTTGCTGGGGCAAAGCCTGGTCCTGGCTGGCAGAAGGAGAAAACCCAACACCTATTGCTGCTGGTGGTTCTTCCCTTGCCCTTGAGACACGGGGCTGTGTTCTGGGGTGAGCAGGGGGGGTCAGAAGCTGATGGGTGAAGCCAGTGTTGGGTGGGTGGGCACAGGGCAGCCTGTGCTCACCCCACATGGTGAAGCACAGGGATGCTGAGATTTCCTCACCACGACTGAAACCACCTCCCTTGGAAGGCTCTTGGGGAGAGCACCATGCTAAGCCACATCCATGCCAACAAGGAGAAATCTGCTGGACATTTAGGGACATCCTGTGGTGTGTGGGCCCCGTGTCCTGCAGCAGGATGGGGCTGGGACTGAGGAAAGCTGTTCAGTCCCTGCCCAGAGTGATCCTTGTCCTCCTCAGTTTGTACAGGCTGCAGGTGACCCACACCCTGCTGGCTTGGTGGAGCAGAACTGCAGAAGGCAGCAGTGCCCCTCCACAGCCACTGTGACTGGGACAGCTGGAGAAGTTTGGGAATGTGCAGAGAGAATCCCTGTGACAGCTCAAGAGGCAGGAACATGCCAAGAGGCCTCCCACTGCTCCCAGGGTAAGCAGGCAGGGATTTGGGCTGCTGAGACAGCAGATGGAGTCTGGAGGGGCACAGGAAGAGAAGGAGGCATGAAAAGAAGAGTCAGAGGCAGCCTGTGGTGGGCAGGGCAGAGCTGAGCTGGGCACTGCTGGCAGGGAGCACACACAGGCAAGGGAAGCTGCTGCTGCTCAGGCAAGCCCCAGGTTCTGGTGGTGAACCTGGCACAGAGTGAGGGCTGAGCACAGCGGGGGCTCAGGAAGGATCCAGCCATTGCACTCTCTGTCACATCCACTGTGGTTTCAGATTGCACAATCCAAAAGGATTTCCAGTCCTTCCTGATAAACATGGGATGGGGGAGGCAGTTCAGAAGTCTGAATTTACTTCAGAATTTCACTTTCATTTTTAGTTTGGAGTTTAAATTTTTTTCCCATTATCTCATTCTACTAGCACTACCATGTCAATGGTAAGAGAGAGCAGTTGATACCATTTATTTTAATATAATTTAAAGATTATTAGAGCTGCCACTCATAGTAATTTAAAAGCATTATCTTTTTGTCTTGGTATGCAAGTTGACATATATGTCACGACATGTAAAAGAATAAAACGAAGGGTTAAAAATATACACTTGGGAAAACATCTTTAAAATTCCAAAAAGAAACCTTTTTTTCCCAAAAATAATTTTTCCCTTCCTCCAAACAATCTTTATAAAAAAAATAATCATGTCACTAAAATACATCCCTTTTATATAAATGTTTTCATAGATATTTTGCAACCAGCTCTATTATTTTTTTTTTTGATTCATTTTCTTCTCAGAATTGAGGTGTGCATTTCCCAGGCCAGGGAGGAGCTGCAGCACAAGCAGCTGGCTCTGGTCCCTGCTCCTCTGGAGGTGGGATATGGGAACAAGTGTGGGGTGCAGCCCTTCCCACAGCACCTCTGGAACAGATCAAGGACCTTTTCTGTCTGGAGCATCACCCCTGTCCTGCTGCAGAGAGGGACAGGCAGCTCTGGGGGTGGCAGTGGTGTTGGAGTAGGGGCCAGCCCAGCAGCTGGGGATGGGATGGGATGGGATGGGAAGGAAGGACTGTGAGAGCCAGGGGCCATCACCTCACTCAGGGGAGATGCTGCTGCAGCCCCTGCTGGGGCTGTGGGGACATTTCTTCCCCACAGTGACACTGTGGGGACATTTCTGCCCCACACTGACAGCAGCTGCACTGCAGGCACTGCTGGGGACACACACCTCTGTGTTGGAAGCACTCTCTGTCCACAGCTGGCTCCCAGGCATGGCAGAGAGGGGGTGAGGCACACACCAAAGCCACTGTAGATCAGCTCATGGCCCAATCCAGCTGTCTCCACCCTGTTTTGGGAAGGAACAAGGACATTCTGTTTGTCTGTAAGGAAAAGCACTTTTGTTTCTTCTTCTCCTAGGGTTCAACTGCCTTGCACAAGCCACAGAGTTGTTGCCTGCAGAGTGAAACACATAAAGCTTCAGATAAATGGCACCGTTGGGCCCAGGCAGGAGGAGATGTTGCTGCTGTGCTGGTCTGGCTCAGTGGATGACTTCTTGGTGCAGGGTCTCAAGTGATGAGCAGATCATGCAGAGCTTGTTGCAGAGACTGACAGTGATAAGGAACCAATTCCTCCTAAACAACATTTTCTGCTCTCCTTTCCTCTCAATTTGTAAAGTCACCAGTGGGGAACTTTCTCCTCTTGCCTAGAGACAAAGGGTGCTGGAAACACAGGTACTGAGGTGACCACCACCCCTGCCAAGCCAGCAAGGGCGTGTTAGGAGAATGCAAACACTCCAGATGAACTGAAAGCTTTCAATTGTGGTGGACAGCTGGTGGATGTAATCACAGGGACACTGCTGGGATCTTGTGAACACAAGTGAATAAAAAGAAGTTCTCTCTTGTGCAAGGAGTACCATTGTTCAGAGAGGCTAGGTAGTCAGAGTTTCCATATGGAGACAGACCTATCATCCTACAGGGAAGAAGATTAAGATTGCAGGTACAGAGATGAAAAGTGGAAGTCCCCTGAGCAAAGTCTCTGCAGCTGCCTCTTCAGCAATGAAGAAAAACAATTCACTGGTAAAGCTCCTGTACCTTTCAAATCGCATTACAAAACTGGTTCCAGGCTAGTTGAAGCCTCTGGAGAGGTTACAAACAGGTGTGATGCCTGTGAGCTTGGTACTGTCCTGCCTCTGGCTTCACCATGGTCACTGAGAAGGGAATGCAGCTCATCTCCGAGACGTCCGGCAGCCCCGGGCAGTGCCCTGCAAGAGACAAACCCCCAGGGTCCAAANCAAATGCCACCAGGATCACAGTCCCGTGGTGGTGGTGGGGAGGGCAGTGACAGGAGGAGTTTGGAAGACAGAGGCTCTGTCAGCTGGGAGTGAGCCCAAAGCAGAGGGACGTGGCCCTGGCTGAGTTAGCAGCTTTTTTCAGGCTGTAAAGTGCCCAATTCCACACCCACGTGTGGGTCCTGGAAGTGAAATGCAGCACAAGGAGCTGGAGCACACCTTGTGTCATGTTTGGGCTCCTGTTACAGTTGGTGCAGGTCTGGGCAAGAGAGAAGACCCAAATGATGGTCTGCATGTTACAGGGTGACTTTAGCAAAGTTTTTCTTTGCTGTTGACCCAGTCTGTGCAAAGGAAGCACAGCACAGCCTCAGACACAGGAGTCTGTACCTGGCCAGGTGAATTCCCTGTGGCTTAGACCTTTTGGTGACCACACAGATATTGCTGGGTTGCCTCTTTCCTCAGCTACCAACAGTGTCAGTTCACTGTTCTCTGCTGCAAACACCACCTTTCTTTAAATGTCAGTCTGCAAAGCTCAGCTGGGACCATGCCCCTCTCTGGGATCTCAATTCTGTGCCCCTCACCATGAGTGTGACTCTGTAGGGCACTCAGCTGCCTCTCTGCAGTCCTGCTGCTCTCACAGCAAGATTCAGCTGTGTCCAGTGAAATACACTGCTGACAGGTTTGGGGTCTCAGATATTTCCAGCTATAGATGATCCACAAATGGAAAGATGCATTTTGCTTTGGGCAGCTGAACAGGCCAAGAGGGAATTCCAGGAGAAAAAGGAAGTCTTTTGTACAGACTTCAGCATGACTGTATACCTGAGAAATCTGCCTGGACCCTGTTTTGTCAGAAGGAAGCCCCTTGTGAAGAGGCTGAAATACACATTTTTTTCATATTTCAAGCAATAAGTCACAATGACTATAAAATAGGCTATTTTCCACTCCTTTCTGTGGTGGAAAGACATGGTTTAGGTGGCAGAGCAGCAGGAGTGTAGCAGCAAAGAAACACCCTGGTAGTACAGCTGAGGCAGCTTTTGTCTCTCCAAGTATTTTTTTTTCCATCCCTGATTAATTCATGTACCAGAGGATGACCAGATGCAGTGCCACTTAGTTCTTGGAGAATATTCTTAGCCATAAAGCTCCCTGAAACAAGTTTATAACAGAAAATACAGCAGCCACTCCACCCCTGGGAAGTGCTAACTTCAGACTCGATTTTTCCTAAACAGTGGAGACTTTTTGGACAACTTCTCTAAGTTCAGTACAGGGAGGTCAGTTCAGATATTGGCTTCTTACCCTTCCCTGACATACCTGCTCCTCTCCTTGCAGCCCTGGGGGTGCAGGGGAGCTGGATTCAGGGTCCTGCAGCTCCACCTTGCTGGCTGTCCTTTTCCCTGGAGTGTCAGCCTGCAGGAGGTATTCAGAAGAGCCATACTGCTTCCTTCTGGAACTGGACACAAAATCCTTGCTGTCATCCTGTGCAAAGGAAAAGAAAAAGGGTTGGGAGCCAGGGTCTGTGAAGGGTCTGGAGTAGCACTGGGGTCCTAATCTCAGCTCTGCAGTGTAAGGTGTGGCCTTGAGTCCCTTTAGCAAGGAGGGATATAAACCACCAGGCCAGCGCTGGCATGGCCTCATTTATCTGTATTTCATAAAGATTTTTTTTCTCAAGAAACATCCAGTAATTTTTAACCCAAGTTATGGGTGCACAGTCATAGAAAAGATCCCTTGAACAAAACTGCTGAGGTACAAGGAAAGATGAAACTGCTATGGTGTGTCTGGCTGCTCAAGTAAAAGCCTGTGTGGAGTAAGCAGGAGTGAAATGGTGATAGATGCTGTAACTGGGATTGCATGGCAAGGTTCTGGTAGGGGATGGGAGGAGCTGCCAGGGTGGCTTCTGTGAGAAGCTGCTAGAAACTTCCCCCATGTCCCTCTGAGGCAATGCCAGCTGGCTCTGAGATGGACCTGCCATGGCCAAGGCAGAGAAGGCAGCAGCATCTCTGTCATAACATATTAAGAAGGAAAAAAAGTTATTGCACAGAAGTAATTGTGGCCAGGAATGAGAGAGAAGTGAGAATGTGTGAAAGGATCAGCTCTGCAGATGCCAGGGTGGGGAAAGAGTTCCAGGAGCCAGAGCTGAGAGTCCCCTGCAGCCTGTGGTGAAGACCATGGTGCAGCAGTGCCCTGCAGCCTGTGGAGGAGCCCCACATGCCAGTGGATCCCCAAAGAAAGCTGTGACCCTGTGGGAAGCCCATGGCAGGGACCTGCAGACCCATGGAAAGGGAGAGCCCAGGCTGGAGCAGGTTCACTGCAAGGATCTGTGACCCCTTGGGGGACCCACACTGGAGTAGCCTGTTCCTGAGGGGCTGCACCCCATGGAAAAGTGACCCATGTTGAAGCAGCTCATGAGGAACCAAAGCCTGTGGGAAGAACTCATGCTGGAATTCATGGAGAGCTGTCCCCTGTGGGAGGGATCCCCTGAAGCAGGGGAAGGGCTCCTCTCCCTGAGCAGCAGCAGCAGAAACAACATGTAATGAACAGACCAGACCCCATTCCCATCTCCCTGCACTGCTGGGGGTGAAAAGGTGGAGACTGGGAAGGAGGGAAGGGGAAAGGTGTTTGTAAGATTTTACTTCTCATTGTCCTGCTCTGATTTTGACTGGTAATAAATGAAATTAATTTCACTGAGTCAGGTCCATCCTGCTGGTGACAGTGATCTCTCCCTGCCTTTATCCCCACTCACAAACCTTTCACTCTATTTTCTCTCTCCTGTCCAGTTATGGAGGGAGGGTTACAGAGGGGCTTTGGTGAGGGCCTGGCACCCAGCCAGGGTCATCCCACTACAGATGCCCTGTGCATTGGTCCCCAAGGCAGGGGACAGAAAGGGCAAGAGGCAGCAAAACCCTGGACACTGCCTGGGAGAAGGACACTGCCTTCTACCATGGGAAGTGATGATGGCTTCCCTTGAGGACAAGCCTACCTTTAGAATTTTGCCAGATGTATGCAGCAGACAGCCCAGCTCCAGTGACATTAATGGCAGAGGCCATTAATAAAACCATGCATTCATCTGACATTGCTGCTGCCCATCTGCTCCCTGCCTGCCAGCACATTTGCACTAACTCTCATCAAACATCACACCAGAGGAATACAGACCTCACTCTGTTAAGCACAAACCCTAACAGAATCATTGCCTCAGGTCTTCAGGGAGCTGGGGAAGGCTGCCAGCAGCAGAGGGAGCTGCTCCCCAGGCTGCAACACCCACTCGAGCATCAGCAGCTCCCCGGGGCTCCCAAAGCACTGTTCACATGAGCTGCTGCTTCTGCAGCACTGAGCTGCCCTACAGAGTCCATTCCTCCTGTAGCTTCATTAGAGATATTTGCCTGCATCAGCAATACACAAAGGGAAGGGTGCAGTGGAAGAGAAGAAAATAGATTTTGGCCAGAACAGCACAGATTCCACATAAGATTCTCAAGGCAGTGTCAGACTGGATAGTGGAGCTGGGAAGAGATGACAGTGATGCCTTCATAGGACAGCTCAGTGCCCAGCCTTCTGCCAGAGAAAACAGCTACATCTTTAACTAAACACAAATCCCAGCAGAAACAAGCTGCTATGATATGAGGCATATTATAAGACTGAAGATACCCCTCAAAGGGTTTTTTCCCAAGGGCATATGCAACAATTTAAGCTGCACACAATTTGCTGTATCTAGTACAATTGAGGATCTGCAGTCTTTCAGGTTAACTTCTTACTCCTCATTTACAAACTAAAAGTGCACAATCTCTGACCAAGAAGTCAGGTTTGTCACTATGTGGTGCCAAGGGTGATTTTATTGCAAAGTATGATGCAGAGAGGGATGCCAAGCCCAGTTCTGTGTGAACCAACCATGGGGTTGCTCTCCTGACAGAGGCAAGGCTGGAAGCAGCTAACCCTGGATAAATTTGGGTTGACCAGGCAGAGATCAGGCTGCTCTGTCAGGTACACCTCAGCTGCTGTGGGGGTGCACTGCACAGATGGCAAATTTCATCTGACAGCAACCTGGAGAGCACCTGCAGAATGCACTGCAGAGCCACATTCAGCCCTGGGTGGGCTGCCAGGAGGAAAATTGAAAAGAAATCCTTGAGTGGCCACTGTTCAGGGCTCTGCAACCAACCACACGTGAATGCAGTTGTGAGCAGAGATTGCTTCAGTTGTCACAGTCAAGGTTGTGGGCACAGGGAATTGAAACTCCTGCGATAAAGGACACCCTAGGAATGCATCTCTCATTTCCCAAGCACACAAACTGCTGCTATGCAGAAGGACAACTTCAATGATCCCAGCTCTGCCTGGATTCATGAATGAGCAGTACAGATTGCCTGTGACCCACCCTGGCCAGGGAGACAAGGTATTCTCAGTTTCCAAATGGAGCTGGAAGGCCACCCTGTCCTTCCTAACACCAGGCAACAGACTCTCTGCAAAGCTAAGTGCAAATTCTTCTGTGCTTCTCATGGCCAGAGAAGTGGAAGACAAGACTTCAAAATGTAAAACTCTTGCCTATCTCCACCAGTTCATCTTTGTCAATGCTGAAGTCATTCAGTTATGAGCTTGTCTCCTCTGCCACCAGCCCTGTCAGATTATCCAGCTTGGTCCCTCCTGCAGACTGGCAATAGCAGCAGCTGCTCAGAGTAGTGCTGAATGAACAGCAGAGGCAGGAGCTGCAGCACAGAGCAGTGTGAGGTCTGATGGCCAGAAGGGCACGTGCTGCCAGTGAGTTCACCTGAAATCTGCCTGCAGCTCCAGTGGCAAACACATCTCACCAGACCAGCTGCCTGCTTCCAGGGACTCCCCTCACTGGTACCAGCCACAGGAACAGGAAAAGAGCACAGCTGCTCTTGTGGCTCTTGCTCCTTTTCAGGTGGAATATTGACACAGGGCAAGGAGGGAGCAGCCTTGTGTTACCAGCCACCATCCATCTGTTTAGGAGATGCCCAGGAAGCATTTCCAGACCAGAGTCTGGTTTCACGTGAGAAAACCATGTAGCTCTTACCAAAAAGAGCTTGTTCTATCTATCTGTCTATCTATCTATCTATCTATCTATCTATCTCTACAGCTGCCATTAGAGCTACAATTCTGCTTCAGGCACAACCCCACTCAAATCTGCTCATTTCCATATCTTTTTTCATTGCTATGCCAAAATTAAAACACCACACAAAGTCACTCTGAAAAGCACACCACATCCTACTTCAGCTGTGACTATGTCTTCTCTGATGCTACTATGTAGTTTATTCATATGGCATTACAAGACCCAAGCAGATGGAGCTCATTTCAATAAGGCTAAATCTGGTAATTCACAGATGAGAAAGTTGTGGGCACTGTGAATTCACTGAAGGAAGACAGCAGGAGCTGAGAGAGGCAGAACTTAGGAAATAAGCTGGAAGAATTTCAAATCATGCTTCCTACAACTAACAGACAACTTGGAAAACCTCATGACCTGAAGGAGTGCTGAGCACAGGGTACTCACAGGTAGTGTGGGGCGCTGCCAGGCAGCAGCTGCTGTGGGATCACTGGCATAACTCCTGCGTGGCAGCAGCTCAGATGCACTTAAGTTACTTTTGGTCCTTCGGGACCCCAGTTCAGGGGCACTCCAAGAATTAGCTGTGGCACTGGTCCTTGATGAAGTCTGCTCCAGGAAGTCTGTTTTGGAACTACTCCCTTCCCCTTCTAAAAGGTCCACTGAGGACCTACACAAGTTTGTGGCACTGAAAGTTGCACTTTTCTCCACTTTGGTTTGAGAGTCCTCCAGGGAATGCAGGCCTTGTCTTGTTCTCCAGGAGCTCCTCACAGTGACATGCTTTGTTTCGGATGAACCTGCCTCTGAGGAGCCATGGCTCTTCCAGCTGATTGTCTCCACAGGTGTCTCACTGTTCCTCTCCAGGAGTTCAGAAGTCTTTAGCATAATGCTGCTTCTTGAGACCACTGTTTCAGCTTTACTCCTTGGTGCTGCCTCTCCACTTCTGTCTGTCTCAGATGACTTCAGAGCACTTCTATTAATTGAGATCTCAAAGGGTGAAGAGGCATTGCTTGTTACTGATGGTGAAGGCTCATTGGAAGCAACTCTGATGTTGCTGGTGCTAACATGCCTTTCCTTTGCTGCTGCATCTGCAGTGGTCCTTGGAGCTGTTGGCTCAGAAGGAAAGATTGTGATGCTGCTTGTCATTTTATTTGTTACCGTTTTAAAAGCAGACGTCTGTTTTTCTGACTCTGCCTCTGAAACAGTCTCTCCCATGATTGCCTTCATATCCTTCTCAACAATTGCAGGTTTAATGATGGCTTTTGATCTCAGAGCTTCTCTAGGGCTGAAGGACCTTCTGGATTTCAATCCTCCAGTGCTGGCATCTGATGGTTTTATGCACTTGGTAGAGTCTTCATCATTCACAGCTTTTTTGTCATTTTCAAAAAGTGATGCTCTAAAAACTCCCCTAGAATTGGAGAACTGCTTGGAACTGACTTTCTTTCTCGTCTCAAAATCTGACTGAGTGGTTGGTTTTTTGCCTCTCCCTGATTCTTCATCTGAATTAAGCTTTTCCTGGTTACTCTGGATGGTTTTGGAGTCAGTTTTTAAACCCAAATTTACAGGATCTGTTGCTGCACTTGAGGACTGCTCGGTGCCTTCTTTATCAAGACCTGTGAGAATCTGCAGAATGTCCTCCTGACTCCTGGAGTGATGGGAACGCTTCGTTAGTGCTGAAATCTTCACACTCTCAACTGATGTGTCTGCAGCTTCTTTTTCCTGGGAGATTACTGCCCTCTTAGCCCTGCCCTCTGAGGGCTGCCTGTGTGATGCAGCAAAAGTGCTGGCTGCTTCCACTTTGGAGCCAGCAGGGTCTGACACTGACACACTGGAGGACACGTGGTACCTGTATGCTGAGGCTGTGCCATTGGAGGAGGTGTGGTTACTCCTCAGGAGCTGTGTGTCCCCCAGACACTCACTGACTTCAGCCTGACTTGATTTCAGCTTCTCAGCCAAAGAACCCACTGATTCTCCTCTGCTTGACTTGTCATCCCGTGTGTCAGCACCGTTTTGGCAGCTGCCACGGAGCACCTGAGATGGCTTTTCAGCCTTAGATCTCAGGCCTGTATCACCAACAGGTTTGGAAGGTGCTTTCCAAGCCTTCTGCTCCTGTGCAGCAGGAGGATATCTGCTGAGGACAGATGGCTGCTCTTTGGATCTCTTCCCCTCATTCTGCGTGATGCTGCTGCCATCCTTCTGACCAGAAGAAACAGTGGAAACTGAAGATTTCTCTTCCAGCCTTCTTGTATCTGTGACAGCAGTGTCTGAAAGGGCAGATGCACCAGAAGCTTTCCCTGCTCTTCTGCTCATCAAGCTTGGACTGGGCACCTGTTTCCCACTGTGGCTGTAGCTGTCATTGCTGATGGAGAAGTCCCTGTTCCGTGCCCTTTCCCGGCGCTGCTGTGGTGAGAGCTCCCTTGGCTTGTGCTTGGCAGCTGTCAGTTCAGTCATGACACCTCTGTATTTGGGTCTGTCATGTTTTCCCCTGCTAGAAAAGCTTGTGTCTTCATTTTCAACTTCTCCATTCTCCAGATCTTTCTGTTTCTTTATTTGCATTTTTATTTCTTCTAGCTGACCTGTTAGGAGTTTGTTTTTATTCTGCTCGCTTAAGTAACTGTCTTGCAGGTCATTATTTTTGGCTCTCATTTTTTTAAGTTCTTCTTCTAAAGATTCAAAATGTTTGATCTGAGTTTTAAGTTTCTCAATTTCTTGGGTGAGATCTTTCACTTTGTTGTCTTCCTGGTTTTTATTCTTTTGGTTTTCTGATTTATTCCTGGTTTCATTTTCTACGTGTTTCAGGTAATCCACACTTCCCTTCCTCCTGGTCTCCTTAGAAGGCAGTGCAGAAGTCAAGTCATCTTCAATTCTGATATCATTTCTGTCCAGGAGATTGTTGGATGACCTTTCCAGCAAGTTGGATGCATTTCTAGTTTGATCTGCCCTATTTAGTTTATTGTTTTGTTCTAGTTTCTGTGTTAGCTCCTGGATTATTTTTTCATTTTGCTTTTCTCTTTCATTAAAATGTTTTCTTTCCGTGATAAAACTCAGGGCTAAGGATTTCAGCTTTTCTAACTCAGCTGTTAAGGTCTGCTCAGTTTTATCCAGCCTGTCCTCAGATGATTCCAGTTCTTTCACTTTCACTCTAAGTATTTCTAATTCTGTAGATATCTTTTTGGTCAAGTTCTTTTCTTCATTGAGGCTAAGACACAGCTGTGTACAGTCATTCTTGCTCCTGCTGAAGGCCTCCTCCAGCTTCTCCAGCTCTGCCATTCTCTTCTGAAGGAGCTCAATTTCTGCCTTCAGATCTCGAGTGAGGCTCTCCTCCTCTTCCAGTTTTTCTTTCATTAACCTGCAAAGCTCTTCAGCCTTCCTAATTTCTTCATCCTTGCCTTCAATCTTCAGCACTCTTTTCCTCAGGGCTTCAATGTCAGCCAGCATGCTGGAGTTGCTGCCTTCTGCCTGGATAACTTTGTCCTGGAGGTCGAGCAGTTCATCCTCTGCTTTCTGCAGATTTTTAGTTGCCTCCTCCAGCTCATCAAGGCGACGACTGAGGCTCTGCAATTTGAAACGTAGGTGTCGATTGGAGGTCTCCTTGTAACCTGTACATTCTGCCATGATTATTTTATTCCTTTCACAATAAAGCTTTTCTTAGTCTGGGTGGATGGTATACACCTTGTGGATTTCTGGTATGTTGTTGTTCCTTTGAGCAGAGGCGATCTCACCCTGAAAGAAAAAATGCTCAATATCAGTATAAGAGCTCAGAGTATAAATATACTCATTGTTTAAATTAGATTATAATTGTTTATATAAATAATTTTTTAATTAAACACTTTTAACTTTTTAATTAAACTTTTAAAGTCATTTTAATTCCGAGTACTGAATTAGGTGGAATGAAATTGCAGAGAAGAGCCACAGTCCATTTACTTTGGTTATAGAGGGTTTCCTAAAACAGCCTGTTCCCTGTAGCTTAGGGCAGAAGTTTACTCCTCTGCTGGTCTGCACAGGTGGATTGTGCACCACCAGTGGATCCTGACCCAGTGCCCCACAGCCAGTGCAGCTGCTCAGGTGTGAGATCCCAGGCTGGAGAGGGTCACAATCCTGCAGGACTCAGGTCCCTGTACACAGACACACCCATGCAGCAGACTCTTCTCTTTCCAGCACCTCTCCTGAAGACACCTTAGTGATGAAGATTCAGGACCCACAAACAGAATCAGAAAAAGGCAAACCCAGCCACTGAGGATGGGGCAAGCCCCCATGCTAGCCTGCAGATGGAGGGGACTGGGAGCTGCTGCCATTTGACACTGCCAGTATTTCTCCAGCATCTCAAGCTGCTCAGCAGAAATCTTCACCTGGGCTGCAGTCACATCCCAAGGACACTCTACCAGTGGAGTTTCAAGCTTCTCCCTCCCATTTCAAAAGCTGTTGTTGCCCTCAGCTGCCACCCACTCACCCACCCAGGAGAGGAGCAGCTGCTTGTGCCTCTCCTTGCTGCTGCTGAGCTGAGCAGTGATTAGAACACATCAGTGCACTCTGACACACTCAGTGTGAACCCTTCCCAGCCCAGCTCAGAGCTGGCAGGGTGTTTTTTAAACAGCCCCTCTGTGCTCTGAGGGAGGAGGAGAAGGAAGGAGCCTCAGGGCAGACCAGAATGGCCACTGAGAAGATCTGAACTGTCCCTCTGGCACTCAGCATTAGCACCTTCCTCTCCTGGGCCTGAGGCACAGCCCAAAGCCAGGGCTACTGCAAACCTGAGTGGAGGGAGGGTGGCTGCAGCTCTTTGATCTGCACCCTTACTCAGGCAGACTGTCTTGGAACAGGACTTGACCTCCAGAATTTTTGTGGACCTCTCTGCAGAGGAAACATGCAGGAATTTCCTATTGCATAGTGTCATGAAGTGATGAGGAGGATGTGGGGAGGAGGCAGAGCCAATAAGGGAGGCAGCAGCACCCTGGCACACACCCTTGGGCTGGAGGTGATCCATTTCCAGGCAGGGAGGGGCCCTGGGCTGTGGACAGACAACTGCCACACACACCACAGGGACAATCCTGGTGCACACTGGGTACCCTGTGACCCCTGTCCTGAAGGACCTCCCTCACCAGGGGGGAATCAACAAACTCTGTGCTTGGCCTCAGGCTCTCCCAGCCCCTGCAAGGAGCACTGCAAACAGAACCTGGAGAGGAACCTTGGCAGGAGTGCACCCAGCCTTGGCCACGTGCCTGTCCCCTCCCTTACCACCATGGCCTTGTCCTCTTCCTGGGCCACATTCCCTCAAGCTGTCCACACACCACTGAGGCCACTGCAGCTGCCTGCAGGCAGAAAAGGCTGTTCAGACCACAGCAGACCATGAGAAATGTCATTGGACCAGCACAGGAAAGGCCACAACAGATTCACAGTGCCCTGAAAACAAAAGCCTGTCCCCAGCAGGCCATGGAGCTGGGAGTTAATGGTTAACCAGCACCAGCTACTGGCTGGGAAGTGAGAGCAGCCTCCTCCCCAGACAGCCAGAGTGTGATGGAGGCAAGGCTGCACAGGGCTGGTGGCTGGTGTTGGATGTGGCATTGCTCTAACACTGCCACAGGGTCCAGACAGGCTGTGGCACCTCAACTCATGGAGTTATTCAGGGCTCTGGAACTTCCCAGCACCTCCCCAGCTGACATGATTTACTGCCAGAGAGAAAAGAGGCTCAATCGAATTAGTGAATAAGGAGAAGGAGATGTAAAGCAACATCTACAACCAGTAAGAGAAAGGATCTACAGCCAGTAAGAGAAAGGATCTACAGCCAGTAAGAGAAAGGATCTACAGCCAGTAAGAGAAAGGATCTACAGCCAGTAAGAGAAAGGATCTACAACAAGTCTCCTAGCTGGAGGCCTTTTAACTTCCTGGCATAGCCAGAAGTAACCTCAGTGCTTGGAGACAGAACCAGACCAAATCTGTATTACAAATGAAGTGCACATTTATAAGATTGAGGGGAATTGGCCAATATAAAATATTATCTTAGGTAATGACTGCTTTGAGGTCATGATTTGAGTTAGGGCTTGGACCAGAGAACTCAAGGGGGCTTCCAACTGAAACTACTCTGGCTGTTTGTGACTGTTCTTCTCCAGTCTGTCAACGATATCAAAGTATCAGAACAAATGGTATGGGATTCAAACACTGGGACTATGATGGATGTATGGAGTTCATATTTTTCTCTCTTTCTTTCTCTTTTGCAAAAGTGAGCAGTTCTCAGCCCACCTCTATCCTACAATTTTTGGAAAAAAAACCCCCATCAAATACCCAAACAAAAAAAACAAAACAAAACCCAACAAACAAACAAACAAACAAACACCCCCATAAACCAAACCACCAAAAACCCACACAAACAAAACCCCACCCAAAAACAAACAAACAAAAGCCCAAACCGAAACCAAAAAAAAACCCACAGGAAGAAAAGAGAATAACTTTCATAAACAGCAAATAAACTCTGGCAGTGACAAATGAGAGATCAGTGAGTAATGAGAGTTCAGTTTAACAGAACCATCTGAGTCACCAGTAAAGTCAGATGAAAGCCTCTGGCAGACCATATTCCTGACCACACTGAAAAGGCTCAATGGTCACAGCAGCAGTTGATGCACTCCTGCAGCTCAGGGACAGCTCCTCTTGGCTGGACCAGAGGAAACACTGAATGGAATTACAACAGTAGGGATGACATTTTTTTGTATGTGGTACTGGACGGTATATATACATATACAGTACATAAATATATGAATATATACCTATATTTACACACCCAAGACTGATGCATCTCACTTTGCTTAGCTTTGGAGTCCTCTGGATTCAAAGAGAAAAAGATGCTCAGGTGTCTTCACCTGACCTTGCCAGAGAAACAGGATTTTCCACAGGACATCTCCCCCCCTGACAACTCAGGCACAGGTATCTGGTGGCATTTTTCTCCCCCAGGAATGATGCCACCCTTTCTCCAGGGGCATCAAGAGCATGAACTGAAAGCTGAGGAAAGTTTTGGAAAAGCTCAGAAAAGCAGTCAGGTGTGCTTCTTTACTCTTTAAAACCTAAAGACCTGATTTCACCTCAACAACAAGGGCAGTCCTGTATTAAGCCAAGAGGCACAATAGCATCCCTTTGGATTTGAGCTCTTGAGAGAATGTTCTTCAAATGAGACATGTAGGAAGCCTGGGGAGTCTCCAACTACCTGTTACTCAAATAAAATATCAAGACAAAATATGTGGCCAGTAACTACCTACAGGGAAAAAAGATTTTTGTCTCCTCTAAAAGGTTCTTTATTAGAGCACATGGAGTCAAACCCCAATTTCACACATTTTAACCAATTCAAAGCAGCCACCTAGTACCAAACACTGCAGTGAATTTACCAGGATTCACTATTTAAATGACTCAGTCTGATTCTACTTTTCCCCACAGATTTATCATTGGTTTTTTTCTGCTCTTCCTCAACAAATGTGCATATCTCCTAACTACATTTATATTTAGCATTATCAATTGCCTGCTCCCACTATTTAAGCCTTTGAGGGCTCTTCTGACTCTGCATGGTTTTAGCTACAGCATCCTGTTACACAGCTGTGAGAATTCAGTGTTCAAGACATTTACTAGAGTCATAACTCTCAATTACCCTTCATGTACTTAAATTTATTTTTTTCTGCACACTCACTTTTGCTCATCATTTACAGTTTTAGGAAAATGTTTCTTTAGCAGAATCATTGGATTTAACTTTCCCTGGAACTACTTCACCTTGCCTGCACAAAACACATACAGTCAGTGAACAGAGGGAGAAAACCTCCACCTACAAACATTTGTGTTAGCTGAACACTTGATGAATTGGGAGATAAGAATCATCTATTTCAGGAACAGCAATTAAATTACTACTACCTGAGACCTACTCACATCACCTCTGCCAGAGCTGCTCAGGCCTGTGATGCTGTTCCTCTCCAGATGCACAGAAGCACCTCACCCTACACATCCTTCTCCTTCCTCTGATTTGGTTGTTGGGATGAGTCCCACAAGCACCCACTGCTCTTGATTTCAGGATGTCCCCAAAACATTTTTATTTTCCACTCATGTGGAAAAATAACTGTTGGAACAGACTCCTACTGTGGCCTCTGTTATGCCAAGATGAAAACCCAGCCAGCTGCCACACACGTCTGTCGAGTACTAGGAGACACTGATCCCTCTCACAAGCACATTTTGCATTTAATCTTTGGGGATTTTTAATCTTTTTGCTTGCACTTTTATACTGATAATGCAACATCCCTGTGGTTGGGTGAGCCTGAGCTGCCAGTGATGGCACTGCTGGTCTGCCACAGCCCCCATCATCACAGCATATATGACACATTTGGCTTTACCCAACCCTAAAGACAAATGACAATTATTAATGGCTTAGTCTGCAATCTCTTGTTACTAATTTGTTTGCTCTTGAAGTTGCCAGGGTTTCCCATAGACTTTGGAGAGCAGCACTCATCAAAGGCAATAAAAAATCAATAGATTCAAGCAGAGCTATAATCAGAGAACAGAAAAGCAATTTGCCTCACTGGAGTTTGAATCGTCAGGATCCTCTGTTGTTGTGAAACCACACAGGCTGAGGTTTGCACTCCTTGGCTGACAACTGGCCCAGTTTCAGGTGAGGAGCAGAGCAGGGCTGTTGTCCGTGCTCTTATGGATGGAGCACATATCTGGCACTACTCTCTGCACTTCCCCAAATGCTGGGGTGAACTTAGAACCCCCCTTTCTATTTTCTACTAAACTATTACTCGGAATATCCCCGGGAAGTGTATTTTTGCATTGAACACAATGCTGGGAGTGTTTTGACACATCTGGGGAAAGGGAGCCTTAGGCAATGCAGGTCTCCAGACTATGTATTCAAATTACATTAGGTGGCTGGCAGTCACTTCAGGCACGAGGACAGCTCTGTGATGCACATCAGCAAAGCCTGGGGTAGTGAGGGAGTTCCTCTGAGCAGACCCCAGTGGCCAAGCAGGTCAGGGAGAAGCTGATTAAACTATGAATTTAATTATTATTGATTCTATTCTATTCCTTTCCTAATGCATACTTCTCCACCTGAAGTACAGGTGAGATGTGCTGGTTGGATTCTGCCCCATGTGCACAGTTTTAATTAAAAGGTTTCTGGTGTTGCACACATCTGCAGGGGAGTGTGAACATGTCATGCTCACACATGGTAATGCTGCTGATGAATCATGCTTGTATCACAGCTCAACATGGGGACAGCATCAGTGGGACTTTTCTTCCCTGCCCCAGGGTGAAATGGGCTGGGAGGAGTCCAGCATGTCATTCTTCATTTGTGAAGTCAAATTTCTCTACCATCTATACAGGAAAAGGACATGGGTGTCACAAATTGCAGCAAGTGGCAATACTGTGGCCAGAGCCTTCAATCAGTTAAAAAGAGAAGGAAGGAAAGTTTTTCTCAATATGATTTTGCCTTTTGGGAGCTCTTTCCAGCACCTGGCTCTTGACCTGACACAATGACACATAGCCATGAGAACAGGAGAAAAACACTAAAGTAAAGAAAAAGGGTATAAAACAAGACAGACTGAACAAGAGCCCAAGTCCCCTGTGTGACATCAACCCTGCATGGCACCTGCAGGCATCTAACAGCCTCCTGGGCCAGCTGAGGAGGCAGATGATGCATTTGCTTACACAGGATGGGGACAGGGGCTCCCTGGCCCCACTGACACAAAGGCAAAATGCCAAGTGACTTTTGGGGATGCACATGTTTTGAGGGATGAATTGGCTCAGGAATGGCTGCATCTAGTGGGAGAGGAAGTTCTAAAAAGTCAGAAAAAAGCTCAGTAATCTGGAAATGGATTGACTATTGACCAATACAATATGAAACCAGAGATGTGAAATAATGAGACAGCAGTCAAAAATAACCACAGTGACCACAACCTTCAAGGAAACTCAAATCATGACACCAGACAGCATCCACAGCAGTGTGAGACACTGCAGCAGCCTCTGCAGATGCTGGGGAGGATCTTGCACATCACTGAGTCACACTGACCCTACGTAACACTCCACTCACCCAGTGAACTCCTCAGCACTGCTCTTCTCCTTGCAATATAAAATAAATTTCCTTACATGGAGCTGGCAGGGCCAATGCAAAAGCAGCAGAGGATGAAGCCACCCAAGGCTGCTCACAGCAGATGCTCACTGGGGTTTGAGCAGTTGTGCTTTACTGTGCACAGCACAGCAGAGATTTTGCTTCCCTCTACAAAGCCACTCTCCTCTGGCTCTCCCTTGAAATCACTGCTTGTCTCACACTGGAAGGGCTCACTGAAAGCAGGGCTGGGTATTTGCTGACCAGGTGCAGCATCTTCCTTTCAGCAACAGAGAACAGTGTTAACCTGCACCAGTGCCAAAGAGAAGGCTGCTAGTGGCATCCTTGCTCTGGGAGCCCCATGGCAAGGAAGATGTTATCCACACTCTGGAGCTCTTGATCACAAATGGATTGATATTTCCAAAAGCCCTCAGCATGCTACTCCTATGTGCCATCCTGCACTGGAATCAAAGCTGAGAAAGATGTTTTATTTCTTCCCATGCTGCCACTTGTACTGTCCTCAGAAGCAGATTTTACTGTCACATTTGATTTCACAAACACTATGCAGGCCTCTCTTCAGCGAGCCACAAACTTGGCAGCATCCTGCAGATGGCATGGGAACAGCAGCCCCAGCTCAGTGGTGCTTTTGTAATAATTACTGGACACAGAGGTCTCCCACCTCCTTCACCCTCCATCCCTCCCCTCCCATCTCCATCAGGCTCAGCTTTGAAAGGGGCCATGGCTCTCACCATGGCTTCAGCCCCACAATATGTGCTAGCATGAAGGTGGCTGAGCCACCCATGGGCTAGCTGAAAGCCCCAAGCTAACTGAAAAGATTCAGGGGAGAGTCAGAGCAAGCAAGATCCAGAAAATCGTTAGAAAAATGAATGAAATAATATGTCAGATTATTGAATGTGAATAACCCAAAGTTCTATGACTCAGGATGGCCCTGGAAGCAGACAATAGGGAAACACATATTCATTATTTTCATGTTCCTCCCCAACATCTGCCTTGGGTTGGTGGTACAGTTGGATGCTGAGGAGACAGGCACCTCAGCTGGACCTACAGTCCCTTCTCCTCTGTTCCTTTTCTTCTCTCCTGCATCACTGCCTCTTTTGTGCCTCTCAAACTTCCATTATTCCCAGATATTTAGCATACAGTAAAAGCTCTTCTCTGACTTATCCTCCACACTGTCACTTCAATAAGCTTGACTCCTGCACTTGCTCTTTTACCCTCTTCATCTGGCCACCATAAATCTCACCTTCAGGTACAACACTATTCTCTCCACCCTCTTCTGTCATGCTTGTGCTGAAGGCTGGGCCAGTAATATCAGTCCTGGTTCCTGCTGGTTTTTTCACTCCCTTGTCCCATCTTGTTGCCTTCTGCTTGTCTCTGGTTGGGCTCCCTCTGTTCAGTGCCCTACTTCTGCCTGTATGCAGTGGTACTACACTAGGGGACTTCTTGCTGCACAACATTATGGAAGCCAGAGGTCCTCATGGGTTCATAAAGTAGCAATTAGACACATTCATGGAAGAAAAATCCCTCAAGTCGTTCCTACAGGGACCCACTCCCAGTTCAGCAAGGCCACTTGAGACAAAACTTGCAGGTTGGAAGAATCCTTTGATCTGCACACTTCCCCCATCATTCTCCCTCCTTCCAAGGCATCCATTTCCAGCCGTTGCTCTCAAACAGTAGAGCTATTATCTCCTTGGGCTCCTTTATTGTCCTGTCACAAACACTTGTCCAGGTGGAACAGGACTAACACTGCACATCTGACAAGTACCACACTGCAAATTTGCTACACACCCAAAGGCACAAACCCACACCATTTTTCATCCAGCAACATCTACAGAGCTGGGAAAGGCCTGCCTGGAACAATACACTTAATAAGATTAACTTCAAGTCCTCATGACCATCTCTGAATCATTTTGCTCGTTAGGCGTGGGCAGCTCTAACCTTCACATTCTTCCTCACACTATACCCAAGAGCCACATGGCTACAAACATATCCCTGTTGGCATGAAAATTACAGAGTATTGTGTGTTTCTCTGCATCCTGTCTGATACAGGGCACATTCCATTCCCCTAACAGAGTAGAAGGACATCTGAGTCAGCTTTGCAGGAACACTCCTTTGATGGCCGTGAGTTTTTCTGGCTAAAAGATTGGCTCAGCCACTCTGAGGCTTCCATGCAGATCCCTACAAACCCTGCAGAAAACTGGGATTGCCCCAAAGGTCCTCCCAAAAAAACAAGCTCATGAGCTCTGTAGCACAGACAACTGGCCACTCTTGTGACCCTCAGACTGATGGCATGGTAGCATGAGGAAATAAAAGGTGACCTGAAATAAAAATGATGATTCATATTTCAGTAAGTGTCTAAATTTTAATTTTCCATTAATCTTTACTAAGGGCCCTTTAACTCAAAAATTCTAAGCAGACATCTAGGACTAATTACTCTGATGAAATTCAATATTCAAGCATAAGCCCAGCTTCTGCCTTGTAGATCAACTTTATAAATCATTAGCATTGCTATCCACCCATTGAACAGAAACAGTCCTACCACTAGAAGAATCATGACCATCAGAAATCTCCCAAACCAGCAGAAATTTTACCCCAAGTCCCTGCAGAGTTGCTTTTGCTGAGGGAACCCCTCTTGAGGGCTGTTCCCCTTGATTTGTCTGTGAGAAGTTTGCCCTGGCCTGGCTAACACCTGACACAGCCTCCCCCATGCAAATCCACCACTTGCCCTGCTTAGTGCAGATGCAGAAAATTAAATTGCTGGCAGGATTTCAGGACCCTACCCTGGGATAGATGGACAGCAGCACCTCTGCAGGCATGCTCAGCAGTCTGGCCTGCCCTGTGCTTGCAGCCTAAATGCAAAGGGCTGAACAAAGTCTGCAATTAGCAGCAATTCAGACTCGTGGAAGGGCCCCTGAGGAAGCCAGGGAATCTGGCTGGTTACAGGTGCCACTGCTGCTGCTCTTGGAGCAAACCAGAGTTTAGAGCTGTGCTGTAAATTCCCAGTGAGAGGGCTGTGTGTCAGGGGAGCTGCAGTGCCTGGCATGCAGGCACAGCACTGCAGCAGCTCAAGCATGTGCTGGAGCTCACTGCAGCTGTGCCCCTCTGCAGCTTTTGGACAAACATTTGTTAAAGACGTGGGAGAGACCAGCAGCACACCTCAGCTCAGCTGCCTGGGGAACAGCAGGGTTAACATCACTGCCATGAGAAGTCCAGGAGGAACCTGCCAGCCATTAGAAATGCCTCTGGCATAAAAGCTTGGGTTACACCAGCAGCATCACTTCCAGCTTGAGGCAAACCTTTTGGCTGCAAGTCACTAAATCTACATGCTCTGGAGCAAGACACTGGGTGCTGTTACCAAACCAAGGTGCCACCACCAGCTCAGGGTCTCTTCCAGAGCTGCCTGGCCACCCAGCTGAACTGAGCAGGCACCCAGGGCAGCAGGCAGGCAGGCAGGCAGGCAAGATGAGGCACGATGCTGCAGCAGGACACCCTCCCATTAGCAGGGTACCCACGCAGCACAGGCACTGACTCACAGGCAGGGCAGCCAAAGCCTGGCTGATTTCTGCCCACAGTCATGGGAACTGGGTGCACTACGGGTGCAGCCTCTCACAACCACTTGGGCAGGTAAATGAAGGCTGGATAACCAACACACCAGCAGTAATCTCTAGATCCTTCAAGGCCTCCCAATACAAACAGTTGGTAACTCTGTCCCCTGGCTGTACCACAAATGCTAATTGTGATCTTGGACTCCCTTATAACAACCAGCTTTTTTTTTTTTCCCTTCTGAGCTCCCAACCTGCAGTCTTTTTGTTCACTGGCAAGTGTGAAGTCAAATGAAAGGAGGTATTCAGGAACTTATAAATCACTCTTAAATATGATTTGCTCAATGAGGACAGCTGGGTGAATTGAAAGATCCTAACAGTAGTCTTTGTGTTCAATTTATTGCTGAAAATACCCTCAGGTAACAAAAAAGTAAATAAAATAACATTTACAAACAGGAACATGCTGCCTTTGTGAGAGCATGCTTGCAGCTGTGGGGGCTTTACCCTCAAAATTAATGCTCTGTGGACAATGGGGAGACCTCAAGACAAACTGCCAAAATGGTGTTATGACACTGGGCAGCTGTGCCACTGAAAACTGCCCACTTGAAAGCCTTGATGAATTTATGGATGGAATACATTCACTTGCAGGCTGAGCCTCTCAAAATGACAACAGGCATTTCACACACAGACATACAGCATTGTGCCAGGACCAGAGCAAGCAGGACATAAAGAGGAGGAGGGCACCTCATTGCCCTGGCAGGCAAAGACCAGCCACATGCCCTGTGCTACTCTGCTCTGGGAAGAGCTGCAAGGGCACCTGGTATTCTCCATAAGCCACAGGTCCAAGGACTGGTAACTGCCTGGGGCATTCAGCAGTCACTGCTGGGATTCTCCTTAATGCAGAAAGAGATAGCAGAGGAATATCTGGCCTCTGCCCCTTCTTTCCAAAAATGGGCCAGAGTAATTCCCCATTGCCTGGGGAAAAGTGTCTCCTCAGTGCCTGGGGATAAAGTGTCTCCTCTGACTGGGGAGGGCAGTGAAACAGCAGAACAGCTGTAACTTCCCAGAGAGATCATCCTCAGCATCCAGCTAAGAAGCTTTTTGGAGTCAGAACTGTGAGACAGGATTTCCATCAGGAAGGTCCTGAGCCATACTTCTTCCACAGACAAGGCTGAACAACATCACCAACTTCAAAGTTCTTTCATCTCCCACCAGCCTCTGGTCCATAGGGCATGAAAGGGTTAAAGACACCACTCAACTCATTACTATCATGGGAAAACTTTGTTCCAAATTCTCCATTTCATGCTGTTAGAAAACCAACAATCTTGCAATACCTTGCATTAACAAGGCAGTTCTACAGGGCAGCCTGCATTTGCTTTTAAGTCCACTGCTGTCCAAAGTTTTCAACCAATGGACAACAGACAGACAGATTCTGCTGCTCTTGGAGCACAGGTATTCCTGCAAGCATTGCACAAGATGCTAATGACAAAATCTGCAGGCTTAATGCCAAGCATTAATTTATCTGAATCCTATCCTAAACAAAGATCAGAACCAAGAAGGCATATGCATCCCTTGCAGCATGTTTGACAAGTGGAGAGTGAGAAACAGAGCTAAGGCAAAAATGGCAGCAGAGGATTCCCTCCAGGACTTTTCCAGGGCATGGTTGTCTCCCTGTGCTCACTTGCACTGTTATTTACATGTCCTTTTCCCCCTTGTACTCCCTGGACTGAAGGAAGGAAGGATGTTTCATAGGAAGGAAGCACTGGCGTGGCTGTACTGAGACAGGACCACACTGCTTCCCCCACCATGCTGCTCCTTTCTACAGAGAAGGGAAAGAGTAGGAAATTCACATATTCTCTCTCATCTTAGTCAGCAGTAAGAGGATGAAGGCAACCTCAGTCCAGCTCTGATTTCACACAGGGTTAGTGTCCAAAGCTGGAGCAGGTTGATCAGGACTACATTAAGTTGTGAAAATCTCCAGGGTCAGAAATGCCCCAATCCCTTAGACCCTGTTTCCTGCCAGAACAATCTCAGGGAGAAAATTATTTTCCTTTATGTTCAGTCAGAATTTACCATGCAGCAACTTTCTGCACCTGGAATGGGGCAATACCCAGCATCAGTTCAGACTGCTGGATGAATGGATTGAGAACAGCCCTGCAGAGACAGACTTGGGGGTATTGGTGGACAAAAATTGGACACGACCCAGCAATGTGTGCTTGCAGCATGGAAAGCCAACAGTGGTCCTTGGCTGCATCAAAAAAATTATGGCCAGCAGGTCAAGGGAAGTGATTCTCCCACTCTGCTCTCATGACACCCCACCTGGAGCACTGCATCTGGAATTCTGGAGTCCTCACAAAGGCAACAGTGGGTTCACAAGAGGCCACAAAAAAAGACCCAAGGGCAGTAATACTCTTGTGAAGAAGGACTGAGAGAGTTGGGGTTGTTGAGTTTGGAAAAGGGAAGACTCTGGGGAGATCTTATAGGCCTTTCAATGTATAAAGTGTGTTTATAAGAAAGACACAGACAGACTTTTTATCACACACTGTAATGATGGGATGTGGGCACTGGTTTCAAACTAAGAGAGGAGGCTAAGATTGGATATTAGGAAGAAGTTCTCCCCTGTGAAGGTGGTGAGTCACTGTCACAAGTTGCCCAAAGAAGCTGCAGATGCCCCATCCCTGGAAGTGTCCAAGGTCAAGCTGGATGGAGCTTTAGGCAACCTGGTCTAGTGAAATATCCACCTGAATCTCATGACACTTCAGACACCATCTCACCAGTACTGAGCAGGAAAGAGCAGCCTTCTCTTGGTCTGCCTCACATGCAGTCACTGCCATGCTGCCAGTGCTTTGCTGAGCCTGTCCAGCTGGCTGCTGCCATTCTTGCTTTTGCAGAGAGAGATGCTCTGTGTGCCCCACCAGCTCACACACAGCTGGGCTCCAAAGCAAGGACAGTGCTGAACTCCCAGCCACATGCCCCAGCAGTTGCAGCAGTCCCTAGAGGCACACAGGGTAGAGATTACTAAAAAAAGCAAGAAGAAAAAAAAGAAGAGAAAACCCACCCTGTTCTGCAAATCAGCTCCAAGCGTGGGCAGCAGAGGAACAGTGAATGGAGATGATCTGTGTGTAAGGACTTGGGAGCACGTTTCTGTTGTAAGAGAAAGCAAACTAGAGCATGGGGCTTGCCACTCCTGCTGCTCCAGGAGGGAAATGAGGGCCAGCTGACCCAGACCCAAGGAGTGACACCTGGCAATCCAGGCAGTCAGCAGGGTACAGCTCCTTCCCTGCACTCAGCAACTGCTCTTTCTCTCTGCCTGCACTTCCAGTCCAGCTCTTGTACATCAGCTACCAGCAGCCTGTTTGTGGTCTGTGCTCTGCAGAGACCCAGAGAGCCTCCCCATCTTCCCATCACTGCTGGAAAAGAGTTCCCCACCTCCACAGCTGGTAATGCTCCACTGCAGCATTTTATTCCTGCAGTCACCTTCAAACACACAATTTCACAGCTTTCCCAAAGCACTGCTCATACTCACTGTCCCCTTCACAGCATCTCTGACAGTGGTTACAGACAAAAGGAAAAGACCTATTCCAAACTGTGCTTCTTGTTCCCATGCTCTGCCCAATGCAAAAAAAAGGTAACATCCAGAGAATTTTAGAGCATATGCAGGCAGTTTACAATATACTAACAGCTAAAACTCACACAGAAACATCAACACCCACGTTACACAGGATACCTTTATGCAAAGACATTAGTCACACTCAGCAACATTAAAAACAATCCTGATGAGCAGCTATACAGAATAGGATGCAGACAGAAGAGTGAGAGACTTCCTTAAGAATTCTCAATTGCTTCAAGTTCAGATTCTCACCACAAAGCAGTACTAGTAGCTATTTATTATCATCCAGGAATTATTGTTTTCCAATAAAAGCAGACATATTTCCAAATGATTCACACTACCTGAGAAATTAATGTTTTTGCAGCTCTGTTCCAGATCCTAGGTCAGGAATCTCCATTCTGTTCCGGTAAATTCCACTAAGATATCACATGTAACAACAAGTTCTTAAAGAAGTTTCATCAGATTTTCCCTTTAAGGTAACCCACTGCACTCCCACGTGAGGCACAGGCACCTCAAAGGCACAAGCAGCTAAAAGTGCTGCAGTGGAATCAGATGATCAGCACAACCTTGGAGCCTCTGCAGCCTCGGAAACACATCCTGTGATTTTCAAATCAATCCAGTGGGGAAGACACAAAGCCAGTGCTGAACCTTAAGAGCCAGATCATGCATACAGAAGCAATTTTAATCAAAGCAATTTTGAGAATGAACGTGCAAACAAAGCCTGACAGATTTTGCTGCAACACGTACGGAGGGTGCAGCACTGCAGCAAAAGCTGTCACTCCCATCAGTGCAGAGCTGCAGCATGGGTGGCAGGGCTGACGACAGCAGGCAGCACAGTCCTTGCTGCACAGCCCAGAGCTACCTTTCTGCAAGCACTGCACTGCATGCAGCAACAGAGGAAAATGTCAATAATAAGCATTCAAGGTGAAGAGAAACACTCTTGAGCTAATTAAAGAGTTGCTTATGTTCATCGTGATCAGTCATGTAGAAAGACATTTTCAGCTTAGGCTGAAGCTACCATTTTTAGAGGTCAATTAGAACACTGCAACACTTACATGAGAAGCAGGAACAGGGGCCCTACGGTGTCACACAACAGCATGCTCCCTCTTTTGCTCCCACACCTCCTTTACCTACCCTGGCACTTGCACTTCCAGTGCATCGTACCTGCTGTCACCTGCTCCAGGACCCTCAGGGGAGATGGGGGCAGTCAATGGGATGACCTGCTACATGTTGCCCACTGGCTCCCAGTGGGAGCTCCCAGTGGGAGTGGGAGAGCTGCTGTTCTGGAGCAGAGCTATGTGTGTCACCAGAAAGCATCCTTCTCAGCTGCCCCACAGGACTGCTGTGCCATGACACAGGTCAGGCAGCCCTCTCACATCACCTGCCCACAGCCACAGATGCTTTCCTCTCCTACTGTGCAGCCTGACACATGAGCCCCAAGCTCCAGTGGTTTTGTAATATTAACCACCAAAGCCGAATCCTACCAGGGCTAAGAAAGCCTTGGTTCTCATCTCCTGCTGCTCTGCTTTCTCAGAGACATGCAGTGCACAATCAAGAATAGCCATGACTCTATTTGCAAGGTGTCTGAATGAAATCAGTCCTACTGCTCCTGAGCCAAATAATCACAAATCCAAGCAAGGAACGTGGGGTTTTTGTGGCAGAAAAATCTTATTTAGATCAATGCCCCCTCCCCCTGCTCCAGGCATCAAGTTTGCAAGTTGAAATCACAAACCTCAAAACAGGCTGAGTTAATGAGTTAATTCAATACCAAGTAAGGTTTGATACTATGGCCTGGGCAGTACAGCAGGTCAAACTATGACTTAATCTATGACTTAAAAAACAATTAGCTAAGTAAATTCAGAACTATAAATGTTTACATGCAGGGGCTTGTCCACCCAGTACTGATTATAAATCGCTAGAGCCTACACTTTCCCCTTTGTGACTTGAAGCAGCAAAACCACCACATTCCTCACAAAGCAGGGCAGACAGCAAGGAGGAGTGATGAGGAAGTATCCACACTTGACAGTGCATGTCTCTCATAACTCCATCCAGGAGCCCACCTGTCAGAAGAAGGATCTGCCCATGGAACCTGGCCAGTCTGCCTGTGCCTGCAGCCAAGGGAGGAGAGTGAGCGTGGCTGGGCTGGGGACAGCTGGTCCCCCTGACAGGCAGGGCAGGGCAGGATGACAGCTATTATGCTGCAGCAGGCCAAGGAGCAGCCACAAGGAAGTTTCCAGCTCACACAAAGTATTTACACACGTGAGACGGGTGCACTTTGCTGGCCCAAGTTCAACACAGCTGCTCAGAGTCCAAATGGGAGGACTCTGAAGTTACTTTCCTATGAGGACATTTGAGGTTTGCTCAATTCAACGAAGCTCTGACAAGCAGGGCCAGAAAGATTGGGACTTAATAAATACAGAAAATTTTCCACTGAAGTCCTCTAACCATGATGTCTCTACTCCTCTGCCCAAACCTGGGCATGAGCAGGGACTTTGCAAAGGTAGCACATCCAAACTCACTGTGAAAGCACAGTGGTGACAGAAACCTCAACACAGACAGTGATGCTTAGATGCTCAAGGGATGCTATCACTGCACAAGTGACCTCAGGGACTTTGGACCAGATAATCAAACTTAAGTTTTATAGTCATTTTCAGGTGGCTCTGCACTGCCCCTGCCTCCTTCTAGCCTCGTGCTCCCCTCCCTTGGCCAGAGTAAAGCAGCCCTGCAGCCAGACTGGGAATTAGGCAGGGCTAAAGGGAGTGGAGGGGGAGGCTGATGGTTAATTTTCACCCAGATCAACTCCCTGAACACAGCTGCATGGAGTTTTTGTCAGCTGGGGTGGGGCTAGAAAGGGCATTTTGAGGAGAAAGTGGTTAGGACAAAGGGAAAGGCAAACCCACCTCACCCAGGCACAGTGCCCAGCTGCACTGATGTAGCACTTCCTATGACTGGAGAGGACGTGAAAAAACATCCCTCCTCCAATCTGACAAACAGTCTCTCTCATCTACTCACTGTCACACAGAAACAAACTTATCAGCTTATGTGTTCTTATACTTTATACCTGTGTATTGGCAACTCTGTTCCTAAGCAAAGAAATTACACATTTCATTCCTGGGGTTATTGGTGTGGATCCTAAGAGGCTTTACTATGAGCAGAGACAAGGCTGCAGAGTAGGCTGATTGCTAAGTACAATATTAAAACTCATTTTTTACTAAACACCCCCTCTCCTTTCAGCCCATCACTCACAGGGTGCATTCACCCTCCTGGACTGTGTTTCTATGCGAAATTCAAACGTTCTGGAATACAAATGTTACATTCCCTGCACAACTATGACAAGAAAGCACCAAAATATTCTCAGCTTTGTTTTACAGAAAAGGAAACAGAAACTGCCTGTGCATAGCATTCATGCTTCTGTGCATGCTGCTGTCACACTTAGGTAAAGCTCTGTGTTGCACCTGCATATCTTACTCCACCCTGGTGAGGGTTAAAGCACACAGGGCTGAGGCATCCTTACAACCCCTTATCTGCCAAGATTAGGGCCTCAGCAGGGGAACATCACTGCCAAAACCTAAGACACCACCAGAGACACAAAAGCATTAAGGCCTGAATTGCCACATTCTGATGGCTGACATCCAATGCCACACTTTATGTTTGATCATTTCAAAAACACTGGTTTTCAGGCTGCTGAATCAACCCAAACCCCACCGACTTCACGGGAATGGCATGCCTGGCATGCCTTCTCAGACAGGGTGGTTATGAAGCCTCCTAAATCTGGACAGTTAAGGGCAAATGGTTTGTGGGTTTTCACCAAACTGATTCTGTCACCAGCTCTAAACCCTCAAATCCAGAGAGATGTGACTGTTCACAGTGTGTGCAGTGAATGGCTGCAGTTACCACCAGGAGAAGGCTGCCAGCCCATTACCCTGACAAACAGCTGAGCCTGGACAGGGAGATCAATCACACCTTGGGTGGCTCCAGAGGGAAGAAGAGATCAAGTTAAAAGACTACAGCCCTCCAAAGATTCAGCCCATTGAAAGCAGAGGGAATAACAGTATGGAAGGACAAAGCCAACCACCAGCTTTGGGAATGCAGGAAGTGCTGGCAAGCAGCACCTGCTCATCAGCTGTCACCAAGTATTTGAAAACATTCATGCTTTCTACTTCATATGTGCTCATACAACCACTAACCAAGGGAAAAAGTCTGTACAGCAGGCCTTTGACATGTGAAGAGGTATGTAACCATGCCATAACCATCACAACAAAGGTTCTCCATTCCAACATGATTTAAGGGCTACCACGATCTGCAGTCCACTAGTTAGTGTAAAATATATTACTCCTATGAATCACCCTCATGGGATCTTCCAATCCAAACAACCTCCTAAAGAGATTATATGCTTCATTTTAGTGTAACAATTGTATCAAAATTGTCCTTTTTTGTCATTTCACTCAGTAATGCCAGCGACACTTTCTGAAAAAACTTCCATGAGGAAAGAGGCCTCTGGTTCCTCACCAACTGCAGTCCACAGTGGGAAGGAAGGGTTTCATGGAAGACATGCACAGCCTCAGAGTCCCTGGGTAAAATACTCTGGTAAGGTCATGCTGAAAGATGTAATCACCAACCCATTTGAACATACAAAATAATGTGGTCTAGGCTGCAAGATATACTGGGCTTTTAAATATTACCATTTCTTGTAATAGCCACATTTGAGAGTTCTCTTTTTTTAACAAGAGATATTCTTGCCTACAATTCCTAACCTCGCATTAAATAAAGAAAATCAGTAACTTACTCTCAGTTGGGCAATTTTCAAAACACAGAGACAGCCAGAAGGCCAGCAAAAAGTCTACACACTTGTAACTTATTTCTGCTTCTTAGGAAGTCAACATTGGTCAGATTGCCCTGTACTGGAGTGCAGAAACTTTACCACACAATATAATGCTAATTCCATAGCATTATGAGGAACCTGGGGTTGAAGAACTACTTAGATCAGGAGACTCAGGGCTTAGCTAAGGGGGACCTGACTACTCTCGAATTGTGCTCTTCTCCCACACTCCCTTTTGCCCCAACTCATTCCTTCCCCCAGGAACTTTCAGACACGTATCCAAAAGAAACACAGCAATCAGCTCTCCATGTCCTCCTCCTCCTCGCACTGTTACAGAGGGCTGGCTGCCCTGAGCAGCCTCAGGCGTCCAGGCACCATGCCGGTGAGGGGGTCCCGTGCCCAGGAGGGGTTTTGCACACCAATCCCCTGCACAAATATCGTTCCCTCGGGGCTCCTGGAGCCCCAGCCCGAGGGTGTCAGCCTGGCAGGCGCTGCCGACCGCTTTGTGCAGCCCTCACTGCTGCAGAGCCCATACAATGGAGGAATTACACTCCGGCAAGTGCCGCAGAGGCAAACCAGCCAGAGAGCACGCTGTCCCTGCCGAAATATGCCAGCTGGCTACCGCCTGCACAGACTGACCAGAGCACAGAGCTGTTGGCTCTGCACTCGCACAGGCTCTAACACTGGGGAACGACTGTCCCCCCCCCCCCCAAAAAAATGTCCTGCAGGTCAGCAGATGCATACCTCCGCCATGAGGCTGTAGGCATGTGGTAAGTTACTGCATTTTTTCCCCCTATACACGGAATGCCACAGACGATTCCAGGTTGTAAAAAAAATCCCCCTTCCCACTGTCATCACTGCGGTGCTGCTTAAAGAGAGGCGCTCGCCCACCCCAGCGGCTCTGGGCGAGAGACTCGAGAAGCAACAACCCCAACACACGCGGCAGCGATGAGCACTCCTTCCCCTCATCTTCGTGGAATATTTTAACAGAATTTACGCACCCATTAAAATCTAATCCCACTGCACCCAACTCAAATGTGCTGATCAGTTGGGATGGTCACTTTGACTTGCGTTTAAAGGCTTCAGATGTAGCATTAGAAGGGGGGGGGAAAAATGCAGATTTGCAGCGAAAGCGCAATCACCAAGGACAACCAGCAAAGGTCTGCTGTGCCGCCGCCTTCACATGCCAGCACATGGGACACCTGACAAAGCCAAATGGGGTAAGTTTCGGAAATGTTCAAAAGAGGCAAAGAAAAGTTTCACAATGCTCCATCAATTAATTCCCTCACGACGGGGGAGCAAAGAAGACTGAAGAGATTAACAAAGTCAGAGCATCAGAAAAGCACATATATAAAAGAAAGTTATTAATTATACGATAAACGTGGGCGGGCTGGGAACGAAGGGGGAATTCAGGAAAAATAAGCAACAGGAAAGGGAGTATGTGACTGCAACAAGGGGAGAAAAAAATGGTTATCCACAAAAAACGCGTTAAGCGCCTGGAAACCTCCAAAATCTCAACCAAGCCCCAGCCACTGGATTTAGTAACTTCCTTGCGATCAGCTCGCGACAGCCAGGAGCGGTGGGACCGTGCCCTTCCCGGGCGGGGACGGGGCCGATCTCCGCTCAGGAAAGCGGCTGTTCCGGTCCCGTCGGAAGGAGCCCGACGGCGGCTCCATTTCCGAGCGGGAGCCGAGGCCCCGGCGGGCGCCTCAGGGCCGGTTCTCCCGCAGGGGGTCCCCGCCGCCGCCGCCACCCGCGGGCAACCCGGCCTTGAGGCACCCGCCGGCCCGCACGGGAAAGGGACGGGAAAAGGCGGCGGCGGT
>JANPWX010000319.1:55940-140860 GCA_024734555.1 Trochalopteron elliotii
AGTTCTGGGATTTCCTTCTTTTTCACCAGTGATGAAATCTAAATGCAAAATCTGTTAGTGACCAGAAGTGTATGGAATATGTGTCTAGTCACTGGTGTTTTCAAGTGCATCATCTTGGCTATATTGAAAAAGAATTCAGAAAAGTTGGACAAATTTTGCTGGAGCTGTTGGGAATTCCTCACCTGTGAGTGGCACGAGGTACTGAGCACCTGTAGTGAAATTGTCTCAATGTAAATTGCATGGGAACCATAGCTACAGCTGTCTCTCTTTGCATTCATTCAAGGACTTGCAAGGTTTACTGCAGAGGGAGTTGTGAACTCAGAAAAGCAGGGTACTGAGTAGTTTCCATGGTAGTTCAAAATTTGAAATTGTCTATCCATCATTAATTGCTGTGGAATAGACAGGAAAATACAGACCATCAGATCTTCACAGGACCAAAATACCTTTTGCATTAGAATATCAGAGTGGTAAAAAATAATAGTTGTCAATGAAAGCATCCTGACACTGTGTTATAAAGTGTGTTCTGCAAAAACATTTCCATCATGTCATAGACTGATTACATGTACAAAACAAAAAAAGACTTTTGGGCATGTTTGTCTGTGGGGATGTGATCTCTTCATCAATAGGGCTTCATATACTTAAGTAGTCTCACATATACAGCATTTGTTCCTTTGTATTCCCCTGACAAGGAGCTGTCTTCAGATTGGTGAGCATGGTGGGATTGCTTCAACCCACAGGCTTTCAGTGACCATCTTTCTTTCACATAGCAAGGTTCAGGTTTGTCCTAGGAGGGGTGATCATGTTCCACTTTCATTGTCCTGCAATCTTCAGTCATGGTGACTCCTCATTGCTGACACACATCCTCTTCCCTGGAATGTACTTGCAGGGTGCTGCAGTGAACACACATGCTATGACATATATTTAGCTTTTTCTTCTGTTTTCAATAAATTTTACATTATCATCGAAATAACTATCTTCTTGGACATATCAATATATACTTCTGTACAAACATAACATGTTTTAACTTATTTTTCTGCTCAATATTGCAAGAGCTTCACTGGAGAGGCTCTGAGATATCACTCAGCCCTCATATACCTTCTGTGACATACATTTGTGTGCTCTGGACTGCAATTCACAGAGCATTGTAAAACATGGTAAATATGGACATTGATCTCTGTGACATGAGAGCCTCTTCCTTTCAACTCAGAGGCTGTGGGTGTTATTTATCTTTAATTTATCATCATCCCTAACAAGTGTTTTCATCTACCAGTTCCAAATCACTGTTTTTTTCCAATATAAATTACTGAGACACGCTATCAAATATTTACTAGCAATAAGAATGGTGTAATATTAGACCATGTGCCTTTTAAAATTAACTTATAATCTAAGCAAAGAAAGGGCCTACTTTGTTTACTCTTGAATTAAACAGTGTCAAAGAAGAGTGGTGGATCATCTTCCTATGCTGTATTCTGTCCATCATTGGAAATCTTCAAGAGTAGGAAATACAGGAAGAGAACAAAAGCATAGTTGATACAGGCAGGGAATGGACTAGCCAGCCTCTCAAAGGCCCTTCCAGGATCATCATCTGTATCTTTATGTTTCAGATGAGCAGGTGAATCACCCAGGGATCTTGGAAGTCATCACAAACTGACCCAAAGGTGAACATTTCAGACTATCATCAGAAGAGGAGGATGAAAAAATGACTGCTGCTGTAACAGCAAATTGAACAGTACCAGGGGCTGGCCTCAGGTGTGGGAATTCAGGTGTCTGCACTAGTTCATGGTTCAGGCCTTCCCCTGAGGGCTGTGGGCTGTGTCAGCTCACATGTCCCCAGGCAATGCACAGCTCAGGAGTGAGCACGGGTGAGAACCTGCACTGACAGTGGGCACTCTGGACATGCTTTGGAAGCAGACTGTGTGCACATGGCCATGTAGTGGCACCATCACAATCTCCTAAGCTTGACAGAGCTAGATCAGTGCACTTTTGGGAGGGTAGAGGAGCCATGTCCCAAACAGAGCAGCCTCAAATGCCTCCAGTGAGAGAGAGGACTGCTGTTCTATGACCACACAACTCCTCTGTCTGACTCTGCAGCATGTGGGTGGTCCTGGGGCATCACTTTGTGGTCCATCCTCAGCAGAGGCACCAGCAACAGGGGGAAGCTGCAAAGCTGTGCTATAAATGCAAAGGAGAGGCTGAAAGCTGTGGTGGACATCAGTGTGGTGGAGTGTGTTGGGATGGCCACAGCAGTGGGTGGTGGAGATGGGCTGGGGCAGGCTGAGAGATGGAAGGGCAGTCAGAAGGATGGTGGGGTGATTTTCAAACAATGTGTCACTCTCATATTCGGTATAGACATGACACTTCTGATATAAAATGCCCAGGGGCTAAAATGTTGCATGAAATTTGGGCTGCACCACTTGGTGTGCTGTCTTGTCTGAGACTTCACCCAAGACTTCCATGGGCCAGCTTCCCCCCTGCCAGATCAGGGAAATAATCCCAGAGGCAGAGAAGGTCATGTTGGAAGGGACCTGCCCTGTGACCCCAGCAGAGGGTCCTGGCAGTGATTCCTGACCACAGTTTGTTTGAGCAGTACTTTAAGAATTCCAGAGACAGGGATGCCACATCCACCCCAACAACCTTAATTACTAAGAAAGTTTTCCTTGGTGTGTCACTTTGTCCTCTCCTCTCTAATCTCCCATATCTTGTCACCAAGGAGTGAACCTTCTGGCTATTTTATGAGGTCCTAGTCGTTCCACACTAACCATGGCACTAACCATATTCTCCTGTTTCAGTTTATGCATGCAAAACAAAAAAATTAAATGACAGAGATATAAGATCAATAATTTTCATGCTATTTATTTTGTAGCATTTCTGCACTGGTTGTTCTATTCATGATAAAATGTGTAATAATTAATTCAAATAAATTGTCTCCTTTCTAAGTTCACCAAAAGCATAGCTTTAAATGCATCGTTTGTGAAATACCCACATAACTTACATCTGTGCTATGCTGCTCTGCCCTGCTGCTGATTATAGTCAGGCTGTGTCACACATCTTCTGAAAAAGTCACAGGTTTTATCAGCTTCACATGGGTAAGATACATACCATAGAAAATGTATCAGATCCTGCTCTCCAGAAGCTTTCTCAGCCGACATAAATGGTTAATAATATACAGCAGAAATACTAACTTCTTGTAAATGCACACACAATTTCCTCCCATCAGGTTAGAAGGCGTGGTAGAATTGGATAATGTCACCTTGTCACACAAGACAAGCTCCCTTGGTTCACACCCCTTGCCTCGTTGCAAAGATTATTTCATGTGTCATTGATCTTATGTACAGACATGATCACTGCAGAGACCATGGACAAGTTCTGTTATGGCACGTACAATCCCAGACAGAAAGTATCAAATTGGCAAGAAATTCCCAGTTACATGCACAGAACAGGGTAGCAGCAGAGATAGCAATTACCACTCTGCTTCTTAGGAATAAAAGCATGGAAAATTTCAGGTAGGCTGTGAGATTGCACGAGGGTCAGTTACACAAGAGGAGAGTCTCAAGAGGAGCGCTTTTTGAAAAGTGTTAGTTTTTGGAAAGCCTGTTTAAATTCTTCATTAAAAGCTGTGTAAATGACTGGATTGATTAATGAGTTTAGGTAACCCAACCAGGTAAAGAAGTCCTGTAGGATGGGATGAAACCAACAGGCATCTTGGCAGATTGGTAGGACTAGAGACGTGACAAAAAAAGGCAACCAGCAGAAAATGAAAGCTCCCAGAATAATCCCTAAAGTTTTGGTAGCTTTCCTTTCTCTTGCAGCAGAAATTCTTTTCCTTTCCAGAGCACTATCTGCAAGTTTTATTTTAACGTGACCAATAAATATTGGGGATCCACCTGAATGGGAATGCCCTTCATGGAGGCTGGCATTAATGGAGCAGAGGGAAGACCCAGCAGAACCAGTAATCAGGTGTGCAGTAGTAAAACGTTTCCCACATAATGAGGGTGGCTTCAGAATCCTGGACCGAGCTGCCACATAAATTCTACCATACAGTATCAGGAGGAGCACAGTTGGGATGTAGAAAGCTCCACAAGTGGAATAAATGGTGTAGGAAATCTGATCTGTGTTCACGGCGCACTTGGCGATTTCTTCGTGAGCTTTCACCTGCCTCCAGAAAAAGGGTGGCACGGAGATGCTGATGGAAATCATCCAGACCACAGCAATCATGAGGGCTGCCCGGCCAGCAGTGCGGCGTTTGGTGTACTCCAGAGCATCAGTGATAGCCCAGTACCTGTCCAGGGCAATGACACAGAGGTGCAGGATGGAGGCTGTGCAGCACGTGATGTCTGAGGACAGCCAGATGTCACACAGCAGCTGGCCAAAGGCCCACGTGTGGGTGACAGTGTAAGCAATGCTGACAGGCATCACCAGCACAGACACTAAAAGGTCAGTCACTGCCAAGGAGCCAATGAGGTAATTTGCAGGTGTGTGGAGCTTTCTAGTCAGAAAAATGGTAATAACCACAAAAACATTTGCCAGGATTGTTGCCAAAGTTATGACAGACAGGAGGATTGACAGTGAAATCTTCAGCCCTAAGAGTGTCCTTTCATCCCAAGACAGTGGTGTTTCAGTGACATTTATTGATTTATTTGCTGAGCTCTGGAGAGAGAACTGTGCTGAATGGTTGTACTGAGTCATCCTCTGCTCTGATTTCACCTTCCAGTGTAATTTTTCTGGGATGATGAAGAAAGATGCTCACTTTTTTTGATGAAATAGAATTTTTCATATTTTGGTCCAACACTGAAGAATTATTAACTTGTTGAAAACTTCAGCTGACGCAGTAGATGAGGTACTCTCCTATGCAAGATTTTCCATCACATCACATCCATTACATCATTGTTAAAGCAAAATGTCATCCAGACATGAATCTGGTGTACGACAATGAAAACAGTACCATAAATGATGGGAATTTAGGTGGTTTTCATCTTGAAGAAAGTGAATTCATTCTTTATTATCTTTTTTTCACACCTCCTTTCTGACCTAATCTTCTGCAAAGTCATAAATCAGTACTGAAGGGTAAGAAGTGGAAAAGAAACATCTGGGCTTGCAGTTGATGCCCCTTTGCTTGAGACAAAGCTACCCTCAAAAGCATTTTCCTTTTCTCTCTAATAGCTGAGTGTCATGTTTTTGGTATTTACAAGGGACACTTTAATAGTTGAGCACCTAACATATCAAACAATACTTCTGGATTCCTTCTGTAAACAACTTCTGCCAGATTTGCAAATCGAGCCTTCTTCAAGTACAGATCTCCATTTTTATTTATTTCTCCAGACTATTCAGGTTTTCAAATGCTGAAGTCAGGTCTTGGGTACCAGACCCCAATGCATTGGTGCACATTACAGCACAGTATGCAATCTACAGGCTTTCCATACTTTTCCTTGTATTCACCAGGACTGGATTTCCTGAAGTCTTCACAAACCCAAAGGAAACATCCTAAGACAGATTTCCGTCAGGCCTTTCACTCACTTCTACCCATGAGAACCAGAATGTCACTTATATTATGCCAGCCCAACCCTTCTTGAAAGAGATCTGGAATTTGGGTGGTGAATGGCTTTGAAGTGTGCTGTTGAGGGCTACAAGGAGGAACACAGAATTTCTCCAAGGACATAATCACTAGGCCAGCCTTCTCCCAGCCATCCAGGGGAATTGCCTCTCTCAGTCATCACTGGTACAATTCATGCCATCCAATAGAGAACGGGGAGTCACTCAGTTGGGAACCTGTGGAGCAAGAGGAGAATAATATTCTACATGAAACATTAGCACTTTGAACTCAAACAGCCTCTCTTAAGCTCCTAAATCCTAATATAAGGAGCAACACTTTTCAGTTTGGTGTGTTTGATTTTCACAGAATCACAGAATCACCAGGTTGGAAGAGACCTTCAAGATCACCAAGTCCAACCCAGCCCTAACACCTCAATTAAACCCTGGCACTGAGTGCCACATCCATTAAGTCTTTCCTTAAACACATCCAGGGATGGTGACTGCACCACATGCCCAGGCAGACCATTCCGGTACTCTATCAATTTTTTTATAAAAACTTTTTCCTGATATCCAACCTGTATTTCCCTTGGTGCAGCTCAAGGCTGTGTCCTCTCATTCTGTCAGTTACTGCCTGGAGAAAGAGACCAACCCCACCTGAGCACAGCCACCTTTCAGGGGGTTGTAGAGAGTGATAAGGTCACCTCTGAGTCTCCTTTTCTCCAGACTATATTTTTTATATACAACCACCTTCTGTGGGTCAAACCTTTTCAGACATGCTTTTTCTTTTGAGGTGTACTTTTCTAATGAGGAGACACAGAAAAGTCTTGTATTTCACACTAGACTATTACTTTCTTGATTTGTTTTTTCTCTAGGAAGGGAAAATCCCTTCCTCATGGCCATTTTGTGATACTGAGCAAAGGTTCAATTTATAAGAATTTTTGAACTTAAAAATGTTTAAAAGTCACCAAAGTCCATCAAATCCAGTCACCAGTCTCTGGCAATGGTCCATACATTCAGCTTGACCCTTTTGCCATTTTCTGATGCTTTCCCAACACTGATACATTATTTTTAGAGACAGAGACCAGAACCACAAACAGTTGTTGATGTGAATACACCATAGATTTATACTTCAGCATAATGGTGGTTTCTTTTCTCAGTTTATTTCCTAATGATTTCTGAGAAGTACTTTGCTTTTTGAATCATTGCATAGCACTGATCTGACATTTCTACAGAGCAGTCCCAGTTAATGTAATTCCACATACCTTGACTGGTAATATCAGCTTTTTTTCCTCTGTCTGCTCAGTTGTTGCATCTGTGAATATTGTATTCCTTCTCCCAGTTTTTAACTAAGGCTCTTTGCAACTCTGCACACTCAGCCCTTGTCTTTAATACTCCGAAGAGCTTTGTCTCATCCTCACATGTCATCACCACACTATTCATGGACTTTCCAGATCGCTCAAAGTCTCTTGAGAGTCTAAAAAATTATATCAGTTGGACTTCACTCACTCCATATACTCATCAGTTTTTCTTAATTAATTTAACAGATTGGTGAAGCATAACTTACTTTAGTAAAGTCTGAACTTTACTGTTACCCTAATCACCATATTTACTATGTGTACAACAATACACTGTTTCTTGTAATTTCTGCCAGCTGGCAGTAGGTACAGATTTCAGGTTATGGCTCAGCAGTTGCCCAGACCTCTTTGGGAAGCAGCACCACAGTGGTTGTCTTGCAGGTGCAAAGGCAGCTGAAGTGGAGGCTGAGCCTTGCTGCTGCTACCATCACACTTCAAGTTGCATCAAATTCTCTAGCTGAGCACTGTCCCATAGTGAAATTTTGTTGTTGTTCCCTTTGGCCAGAAATAAAGGTTCCGCTTGTAAATATACCCCAATTTATCTTTAGTGAATAGAGATGCTGAAGTTGATCTTGTCTCTCTAAGGAATTGCCTTTTTTTTTTCCCCCATACCTTTACTATCCCTTTAACTCTCTGACACAGTAATGGAGCTCTCACTTTCAGAGACTAAAAAATCTCTTACCTGAATACTGGCCTGATCACACATCCCACACAGGAGAAAATTTAAACTAAAACCATCAGACAGACTTATTTACACTATTAAAGACTATTAAATTACTGTATTACCTAAAAACTGAAGCCAAATCCCACCTTGATGTCAGTTGTCACTGAAAAAAAAGATATCAAGCCTTCCCCATATATTTTATCAGCTTTTTCTCTCTGTTACAACATTCTAGCAATATGAACTAAAGTGAACTGCACCTCACCCACCCACCTGTACATGAACAAGCCTGTTAGTAGTCCCATTGCTTCCACCAGCTTGCAGTCACTGTGGGGAAAAAATAAACTGATGTGAAACATGGTGTTTGCAGTCCAATGAACTAGTGTAGAGTTCAAATGAATTCTAAATCTTAAACATACCAGTAAACAAGCAACCCAACACTGAGAGAAAGTCATGCTGAAACTATACATATACTTAGTTACTGAATTATTTTTTGTAAATAAATTGTGTTTTCCTCTACTGTGATCACCAAAGGAAAAGAGCCAGTGTTTTACAAAAATGTTCCAAGTCAGTACATGATTATTTATCATGTACTCAGGAAGAGTTACCATCTAGACAAAATGAATATATTCCAAATAATTTAGTATTTCAATGAAGTTACCTTTTACTCAACAAAAGAATGATGAATACAGGTAAGTTATTTTCCTGTTAAAAAGAAAAAGAAATTAAGTTTGTGTAAACTACAGACACTGAAGAAAAATCATAACAAATGACAAGTAGTCATTAAATTATGTCAAGTACAAGGTCATACACATAACTGCCTGTTAAGGAAAGCAAAACACAAATGCACAGACATTACATATCCTGAAACACCAGAGCCCAGGTATAGGCAGTGGCCATCCAGGATGTTTCCTGAGAGCAGAGGGACAGGCTGCCTGGGCAGGATGCTCACGGTCTCTGGAGCATGAGGAGCATGGGCAGAACCTGGGTGTTGAGGTGACGCCTGGGAAGGCTGACCTGAAAGAGAGACTGAACAGAGCTAGAGAATAAAGTAGGGATTTATTGAAAGGTCTTTAAGGATACACCTTGGGCAGGACAAGAGCCTGGCCAGAGCTACATCCAGGGTGGACCCAAAATGGTCACAAAGTGCCCAACTGGTCACGAGGTCTCACATTTTTATAAGTTTTGGTCCATTTGCATATTGGGGTTTAATTGTCCAATTACAGCTCCAGGTTGTGAGGTCTCATCCTTCTTGTTTCTCCCTCCAGTCCACCACTATTTATGCTTTTGTGCCTGAAGGTTGTCTTTGGTCTTCAGCAGGAAAAGGATTTGTTTTGTCTCCTTACTCTGCGAAGAGACCTGACTGACACTTAATATGAGGCTCAGAGCTGCACCCCTGGGCAGCACAGAATCTGAAAATCATGAAACTAAAACTTAAGGCATCAGAGGAATACATTTGCTGCCAGTAGCTGCAGTGCCAGCTGCAGGTTGAGCTCTTGTAGCTCCTTCAAGACATCTGACGCTCTGCCATGGGAAAGGAAACCTTGTGTTGAGCCGCTGAGGAGACCAGGGGTGTCCGTGTGAGTGAGGGGCTGCAGCGGCCGAGGGGCTGCGGTGGTGCGAGTGTCACTGCCAGAGTGGCTCCTGGATGGCCAGACAGGAAAGTTTCCTTGATGCTGGTGATGTTATCACCCCGAGATAAGATCGGATTATTGCCTCCCGTGTGTGCCAGGCTGGCTCGGTGCGTGTGGTGGCAGTGCAGCCTGCAGGCAGCTGAGTGCACCGGCCGTGACAGCCCCACCCGGCAGCGCACGGCAGGTTTGTCACCCTGGATCGTCACCGGGTTTGTCACACTTCACAGCACGGGAATCCTCTCAGCTGCCTTGGCTGCATCGCCACTGTACTTGGTCCGTCTTTCCTGGTGCTCTTGGCCATGGACTGTGGGTATTTTTTTCACTTCGAAGTGCCTGAAATAAATTGAAGGTGATGTCACAGCCGGCCAGAGTGAGGTTTCCACAGCACAGCACGCTGACATGCAGTGCCAGGCTGGAGCAAACTACGGTGTTGTGTTGGATGCTTGCAGGAAAGTCTTGCTAAAGAGCAGTCAGGAACAGCACAGAGCAAAGGAGGGCACAGCTCTCCTTGGTTTCTCCATGCTGCTGTCCCCAGTAGTTTATCCAAACTGTGGATTGTCCACATACTGCATGGAATGGTGTGCTGCTTTGGCAGTCAAGGGAAGATCAGGCAAATGAAAATGAAGGTGGGGCAATCCCAAGCAGTGAGGATGAGAAAACAAAACATAGAATGACTCTGGGCTGAAAAAATGTGACAGTGAGGATACAAACACAGCAAGAAGCACTTCATCACAGGAAGGAGCATTTAAATGGAGAGACAATTCCAGATATTTCAGTGCTATTTAACTTAGCAGAAAGCTTAGCTCAGGGTCTGGAAGGTGCAGCAAGGTCATGTACAATGTGAAAAGAGAACAACACTTCAGCTGTTGGTGATAACACTGGCACTGCTGCACAGTTCAGGGTCCTCACTTAACACCAGGCACTTCTTAGGAAAAGCTGCTTTGTGTTCCAGCTCTGCAGTTAAACTCAGAGATCTCTCTGTTAAACTCAGAGATCTAGGACAAGGTGGCAGGGGAGGGTCTCTGTGGAAAAACCGAGCACCAGGTGTGCCAAGGCAGGTACACTGACAGGCAGAACAAGGCTGGGTGTCACCAAGAGCTCCTCAGGACCAAGTGTCATCATGTGGGCTGTGGGCATGGAGCTGCAGAGATTGCCCAGATAATCAGCAGTGCTCAGTCCCAAGGGTAAACAAAGTCCCAACACATTTCTGTCCCTTCTGGAGCACAGCAGTTACTGGAGAGTGGGGTAATTCCTGCAGACTGTAATTCCATGGTGCAGCTGACACACTTTCTGAGGATGCTAGGCTGCAAGAAGGCTTCGATGCACCCCTGCAGAGCTGGGCTGGAGCAGGATAAATAATGTGTACAAAGTAGGTATGTTGAAATAAAAATACAGAATTTACTCTTTCGCTAAATAAAACAGAAAAAAAAAAGGAAAAATAGATAAAATGTCCTTTAGTAAGCTGCACATTTGCTTTAAGTTTACACTGAGGTTAGAGGAATTAGGGAATTAATTTTCTTCTCTTGAAGCTGGAGAATTGCAAAGAGGTGGCTGAGAACAGAGCCAAAGTTCAACAAACTAAATTGAAAATTCATTTTGTAACTGATTCTCACTTTTCATTTAAATGTAGAATCCATTTAATAGACCAGGTCTATTCTGTCATGCTGAAAACGTGATCAGCAGTGAAGCTGCTTCCAGTGAGAGCCAAGAGCAGGTGGCCAGAAGGCAGGACAGGAGGTGGCACTCCGGCCAAGAGGAGCCCCTCTGAGAGCCCATTTCAGAGCAGAACTTAAAAGAGGGAACAAGTTTTGAGTAAATTACTGCACATTTGGGACAATTGACCCAAGCTTGCATCATAGAGTAGGTGTGGAGCCCAACCTGGAGACAACAGCGCTGTTCAAACATGAAATATATTTAGACTTAGCTCTAGGAATGTGCCCACCAGAGATCAAAACCAAACCTGGGTGCAGCTCCTGGGAGAAAACCAGGCAATGCTCTAGTGTATTGCACTGAAAAATCAAAGGTACAACCTGTGTAAATTCTGTTTGCATCAGAATTTCTGGGCAAGCCCAGCAGTAGCTGGGCCCTTTAGGGCTGAACATCTCTCTTCACTGCCAGTGAGGGGAGCTGGTAGAGAAGAGTTCATGTTTCTGGAAAAGAATACCTGACTCTGAGAGTGTTCACTCCAGCATGGCTAGATGTCTAATCTGCCAGGATCATTGTGAATATTTCCAAGTAAATCAGGTATTCCTCTTTCATTCTTTTGATATAGAGAACAGCATTCTATATGAGAAACTATATGCAAAACATTTCTCATTTTAAATAAGCAACTGTAGTAATTGGCAAGCAAATGTTAGCAATGTTTAACACCTCCACTCTCTTCTCCTCACCTTCGATTTTCACTCAGCTTTTAAGAAATTATTGGTATTTTTCCTCTTGCCTTTATTTACACCACCAATATGTATTAACTATCCAACCCATTGTTAATTACCGAGTTACAATTGCTGTTACACCTTATAACTAAATATTACTTATCAAAGAGAAAGCCTGGGATTTAATGGGCAGTGATTCTGGTAAATACTACATTGCAAAAACAGACTCTATGGTATGTTACCAATAAGTTCTTTGGAAGGAGCAGGGGCTGGAGCACTTAGCTCTCAGCCATAAAGTCTCTGGTGACAAACATCCACCGATGCAAAATCTCCAATTAACATTTTCCTTCTCACATTTTGTCTCCCATTATTATTCAGTGTCATATAAGCACTGGAATTTTAAGGGCCAAAGAAATACAGTGGGGTGTGAGATTGTAATGCCAACTGTGTCCAAGAGCCTGCAAGGTGGGATCTGGAGCAAGCAGAATGACACTGACTCTGATCTGGCTGAGATAATTGATATAGAAACTTTGATCTGACACATCTGAGTGGCTGTTCATCCCAGACTCCATCTATGGAAATTACTTTCCCCTCATGTTCTAGGAGCTGTTTAGTGGTGCCCATTTATTTCCAGTTTCTGAAAAGGACACCTGGAGTGACACCAGCATGTAAAGCCTAACTTGAGCCTGTCAGCCTTGCTAAAGTCTGGAAGCAAAGGTAGATGGCAGGAGAGCTGGGGCAGGGACAGGAGATCAGCTGGGATCTCCCAAGTACCTGCCCTGAAGTACTAGAAAGAATGGAGAATTGCTGTTACAAATTCCTACAGAGTAACCTCTAGACTGTTTTCAGGCTTGGGAATTTTTCTGAGTGTTTAATGATGTTTAAATACCTTTATTCTTTAAGTCAACAAAATGTTAGCATTCACATCCAGTGGAGCAATGGGAATAAGGCTCATACTGAGTGCTCTGGAAAAGGCTAGTGCATTCATAGTCCTCAGGGCTCAAACCTTCAAATTTTTAACATCAGCTGGAATCTATAACGATAAATGCTAGAGAGACCTGCAAAGAAGAGAAAGTTCTTGCAAGTCTCATCCACATCATCCTTGCTTGGTTCAGCACTTCACTGTGCTCTGTAGCTCTTCTCTTGATGCTTTACTGAATTCAGTTTCAGTATGCACAACCACTCCCATGAGAATTTATCCACGAGCACACTGGTCCATTAAGATTTTTCAGGGCTATCCACATGCACCAAGTTTCACTTTTATGCTTTGGCCATTATTCTTTGCCTGACCTTTTGGTCCAGTCCTGAAGTCAAGAGTTATATTTTTTCCAGAAAGGATCTTCCAGGGTTGCCTGCAAAGGGATTTGAAAGGCATTGGTTGATTTGCTAATACCTGCACTTACATAAACAGGTATGCCTTAAAAATACAAGCTGTGATGATAGATCATAATTGGTCTGCCTAACTATAGACACTGAATTAGAGTGTAGCCCTGATTGCCAATAATGAGCATGAGGGAGATTCAGAAGGCCCCTCCTGCATCCCTTCCTCATTCAGTAAATAAATGAACTTTTGCAGAAATGTGATTTACACTTCCTGGAAGTAGCACCTGACATTCTCTTACCCTCTGTCCTGAAGGCAACTCAGGAAAAAACTGGGAACAGCTTCTGCCTGAATGACCTCTGGCTGCAGGAAGGGTGTGAAGGAACATCCAAGGATTTTACCTGGACAAAAGCAGGATGAAACATATTCTACTGTACAATTCTACAATTCTACTAGTCATTTTACCATGATAGGAACGAGGAGGCCCAGTAGTCGGAATTCTCAGAAATGATTTGGGTGGTGAAGTAGATGGTGTGTTTCATCCAGTGGAATGACACTGCTGGGGCTCCAGAATCCACTAAATCCAACTCCAGGCTAGGGAAGAGGATTAAGGTTAAAGTTGAGTTTAAGGACAAGAATGTAGTTCAGGTAGAAATGAACAGCTCCTCTGTTGTGTGATGGAGAGTAACCAGCTCAGCAGAAGCTCTGCACAGTGTGGGATCAATGTGCACTGTCAGCAGAGCCAGTGACATTGTACCAGGGCAAAAGAGCAAACACCTTGGCAAGTGTGTAACTGGGAATAAGGCCTTGGATAGATCTTGTTCTGTTCATTTTGGGCAAGGCCAAATGGCAGCCTGGCATTCAGCTTTGGGCACTGCTCCCAAGAACATACAGACCACACAGCAAGGAATCAGAAGAAAGCAGCAGGAATCATGAGAAAAATATATGGGAATAAACTGCATGGGTACAGGGATGTTGGGGTTGAAAGAGCACAGCTGAGGGGGATGTTCAACAGTCTCTCTATGCATGAAAGCCTGCAGAACTGGAAGGAATAGTCTGTTCCCTGTGGCTGTGACTAATATCACTGAAAGGAGAGGGGCTTAATTACAGCAAGGAAGACTGAACCATTAGGAAAACTTTAGAGATAGTAAGAGCAGTGAAACAAAGTATTGCTTAGAGACACTGTGACATCTCCATCACCGAAAGTCATAAGGAGAGGTCAAACAATCTTTTTGGAGTGTGATTTTCTGTAGCCAATGAAGCACCAGGAAGGTAAAGTGAATTTCTCTACCCCACGTAAAGTGGTGAAAACCAGAATTTTTTGACTGCAATACAGTGTAAACTCAGCCAATTCAAAATTAACAAAAACCCAAGAAAGTGGAAGTTTTACACAACACCACAGTTCAAGTCTGGAACTAGCTCAAGACTCAGTGTTGTGGTGCTGTGGTGTTCCACATGGGCAGAGGAACAGAGAGAATTTTTATTGCCCTCAAGAAGGAACTGGTGAGGAATGACAGAGCTGCTTCTAACAACTGTCAGTGGATGTCATTGGGGCACCAGAGCCCCCAGGCTCCCCCATTTCAGAGCATGGACACAAGGAATGAACTCCCCATGACTGTGGCAAGTAAGAGCACAGAATGTTCTCTTGACAGACCAGGGCATCAGCCCCATGAGCATTTCCCACGTGCCTCTGGCTTTCTAAGCATTGCTCCCCAACTGTTCTCTACCCTCCCCTCTTGCTGCACTCTGATCTTTGGTATACTCCTCTGCCTTCAGCTTCACTTTCTAGGATGCAGACACAGGGTTCCCTGACATGCAAAATGCTTGTTCCTTTGGTTCCTGAATGTTTGAAAGGCATTATGAAGTGGCACACCCCTGCAGGACTCTTCAGCTCTAGCAGCCCCAGCAAAGAAGCTGAACAGTTATTGCTCTGACCCCAGTCTTTATTGCTGTGATGGTGGTTATTTTTTTCCTGTGGTTTAGAATCAACTCCCCTAGCCATCCCAATTTCATATGAAAAGGAAAAGAAAACTTGCCTTGAGAAACCTCACAGAACCCAGCCACTGCTTTCTGGAATAATCTGTTTAACACCCTATTGGCAGCAGTTCCTGGAAGGAGGAAGTTACAATTACTGGCAAAGTAATCCCACCTCTCTAAAGTCAGTTGTCCCCTTAATTTTGGAAAGCAAGTTTGTTGGTGGTTTTTTTTGGTTTTGTTTTGTTTTGTTTTTTTCCCAGGTTTTACATCAGGCTCACAACTGAGAAAGGGACCATCTCTCTGGGAAAACATTATTCTCCTTGAAGTCCATGTTCCAGTTTCATGCACTGCTGCCCATAGTACACTGGAAAAACCAGACTGCAACACTGGCAGTCCTTGTTTTTGGCTGGGTCCTGCTCTTTGCTGCAGGACCAAAGCTCATCCCAAAAGTGGTTCACATCCATCATTGATGCAACAGGTGACAGGTTGTCTGCTGGCTCCATGTGAGAAAACTGCATTTTGTCCTGAAAAGCCTGGCTTGCATCCAAGCAGGTACATACAGGTATGGATAGTGAGGATTCTGAGGGTTCAGTACTACACTGGCAACTCCTGGCTTTGCATTAGCACCTAATCAGAGGTGACCTTTGGCCACCATCATACCCGAAGCAGGAGTGAAGGAAAAAACAAGCAGCTGTGTCACTGGTGGAATACAAACCAGGATGGTGTGGGACAATAATGGGACAATCCTTAAAGTCTTTTATAAATTTTATAAAATCTTAAATCCCAAAGCTTTCCCCAGGGCAATCCATGTAAAATTATACTTCTAAGTGGTCACTTCATTTATACAGTATTAACCTGTACCTGGAAGAAGGGACCTGCAATAAGCATTTAAAGCCGTAAATTGCCTGTGAGCTTCCCTCCCAGACACACGGCATGAAGGGTGGCTACAGGCTGCCCGGAGAGGCTGTGGCTCGAAACGTTCAAGGTCAGCTTGGACGGGGCTCTGAGCAACCTGATTAGATTGAAGATGCATCTCCTGGCTGGGGGGACGGACTAGGTGACCTCCAAAGGTCCCTTCCCACCCAAACCATCCAGTAATTCCGTGATGCCCGTGTCCGGCGCTGCGGGGTCCGCGCTCTCCGCAGGGCGATGCCGCCAAGGGAGCTCAACCCACCCCATCCACCGGCGCCCGCAGAGCCGGGGCGATGCCGGCTGATCCCGGGGCGATGCTGCCGCAGGCCCCGGCCTCCAGCTCCCGACCCTCGCCTGGTTCTCCCTCCTCCACGGACGTTTTCACCGGGGTCGCGGCGGAGAAGCCCCCAGCGCTCTGTGCCCCCGGGAACCAACTTCAGCCGGGGCCGAGCGCCCGCCCCGTCGGCATCACCAGCACTCACCCGCTGTCCCCGCTGTCCCCGCTGTCCCCGCTGTCCCCGATGTCCTGCTCTCAGCCAGCTTCGGCAGCGTCTGCCCTAAAATACCGGCGGCCCCGGCCGGGCTGGTCGCGCCCGCGCTGCGCGTCCCGCTCCTCCGCCCCGCTCCTTCTCTCCGCTCCGCTCCTTCTCTCCGCTCCGCTCTGCTCCGCTCCTCCGCTCTCCTCCCCTTCCCTCCCCTCCCCTCTGCTCCGCTCCACCGCTCCTCCGCTCGTCAGCGCGGCTGCGGCTCGCTGCGAGCCGGGCTCGATCGGTGTTCTCTGCCCGCCTGTAGCTCGGGGCAGCGAGGATCCGTCCCCCCGTGCGGGGCCAGCGCTGCCCGGGGTGTGCGGGGGATGTTCCCAGCAATGCCCGAGGTGTGCGGGGATGTTCCCAGCAATGCCCGAGGTGTGCGGGGATGTTCCCAACAATGCCCGAGGTGTGCGGGGATGTTCCCAACAATGCCCGAGGTGTGCGGGGATGTTCCCAGCGCTGCCCGAGGTGTGCGGGGATGTTCCCAGCGCTGCCCGAGGTGTGCGGGGGATGTTCGCAGCCCCGTCCCGGGAGTTCCCCGCTCCTCACCCCTCTGTGCCGGCCCTATCCTGCCCTTTCCCCGGTGCCGGGCAGTGTGGCCGTGGCAGGATGCGGGCAGGGAAAGCCTCGTGCTGTTCCGGTTGATTCGAGGATCGATCGCTCTCAGGGCAGCGGTGATGAGCAGAGTGGTTGTGGAGGCCCCGCCAAGGATAGAGGATGGTTCAGAGCTCTCCTGGATGGACTTGACCCAACTGCTGCTTCAGCTTGGCTCCGACCTGGGGCTTGCACACCCTCTCGGCACAGCCTTCCTGCATCCTGAAAGAGCCAGTGTTAATTCCAGCACGTTTAAGCTATGCAGTTAGTAGATTTCACCAGTTTTAGTTGCTAATTAGAAATGAATATTCTTTTTCTTTTTTTTCTTTTTTTTTTTTTTTTGAAGCAGCAGTAACTATGTGCGCACTAGACAAAACTTTAACATAAAACCAATTCAGATTCCAAGGTCTTGGAACAGAAATGCTTAAGCCACAGCCCCTTTGCAGCATCATTTGGCCTTAAATAGATTCTAAATTAGCCATTGCCAGCTGTCTCCATTTTCCTCTGGCAGCTAATTTGCATATTGGATTACTTTCAAAATACAGATAATCTCATGATTTTAGCACACTTAATACTGTTGATAGCCTGGCTCTGCCCTCTCCTCCAGAGTGTCTCAGAAAATGATTTTTGACCTTGAGCCCAAGTCTGCTGTAGCTCAGTCTCAAAGAAGTCACAGTCTCTCCAAATATCTTAGAGGATTTTGTCCCAACTTTTCAAATAGCTGGCTGCTCCCAGAACAGCAGCATTTTACCTGTTCTCCACTGCAATGGAGAATGGATTTGAACCCAAAATGATATGCTGTCAATCACAAACCTCACTTGAGACTGAGAGGAGAATACAAGATTTTTAAACTGCAGCCACATGGTGTGAATCTTACACAAAAAATAATAATTCCTTGCAGCATCACTTCACTCCCAGGCTGGGAGAGGACACATGGTGAATCTTTTGAGCCTCCAGAATTCCCCACTGAGACAAGAGCAGCTACAATAGGTTTTCTCTGAGAATCTGAAGATGCCTCTCCATTTATTTTCCTCCCAAACAATGTGGGTGTTGTTCTGTGGGTGGGAATGTGTTTGATGTGATACAATGTGAAAGGAAAAGAGGTTGGTTCTTTTGTATCTCCAACTGAGGAATAAATTCTGCCCTTGGGGTAGAGATAATCCATGAAACCTTGCAGAGCTTTGCAGCAGAGCACAGGCTGGTCTGGGGTCTGTGGCCACCCCAAGGCAGCTGCTGATGCCCTGCAGTCCCTTGTCAGGAGAAGAGAGGTTGCATGCCACAGGCAGAGGGTAGATTCCTCCTAGAACAGAAAAAAAGGAGTAAAGTTGCTGTAAAGTTGTTGTTCTCCCATGCCAGCAATTCACAGATGTCAGTTATTTTTCAGAGACAGAAAAAAGAAGTGTCTGGTGGTTTTCCTTAGGCTGACTGGGAAAATTAGAGAAAATTTCAGGGTGCAGACTGGTCTTCAGATATTAAAAAAAAAGAAATCTCTTCTCCCTCTGATTTTGATCCTTCAGATACTCTCTGTTAAGAGCTATAGCACTTTTCTGTCATGCTTTACAAGGTCAAAATCAGTATTGTATTTAATATCCTGTGTTGAATGTCCTGCTTAGAAAAATAATGCAGCTACTCTTTTGAGATAGATTATCTTCATTTTTGATGGAGCAAGTGCACAGAGAGAAGTCGTGCACAGGCCCAGAGCCAGTACAAATGTGCACCAGTAAGACAGACAGATCTACAGATAAAGGAGTCTTTGAAACCAGTCTGCTCTTTGGCCTAAGATTAGGAAACCCCCCCCAGCTGCACTGGCATGGTTGGCAGAGTCACAGCAGTATGTTGGTGATGCTCAGTCTGTAGATCCCTGTGTTGGAAATTCTGGTGCTGTGCATCAGTGGAGCTCAGGCACATTTGCATCCACTTCGTGCTGGGTGAAGATCAGGATTCCATACACAGCTTTTAGTAATTTTCTTCCTTTAATCCACTTATTAAACTTTCACAAGGCTGATTTCATTTTTCCTTTTTAATATGAGCCTGTCTAAGCAGTCCCACCTCTAATTTTGTTTCCTATCATGCTTGACTCCCCGAATTTCTCACTGCTGCTGCTCACAGCTTAAACATTTCCCCAGCAGCCTGAGCCAAAGTTCTGATGCAGCTGAGCCTTGGGTCCCCAGGCTGGGGGGTGGTGGAGTGAGGGTTACAGGCAAGGAGAATTAAATTCCCCAAGGAGAATTAAACCTCAACCAAACCTCCTTCCTCAGAATTCTGAGTGAATGCCTCACCATATCGACCAGACTCTTGATTGCTCTAAGGTGGTGAAGAGCATCTCCTGGGTGTCTGATTTCACAGGGCTCAGGGTTTTGTTCCCTTGCTGCAGAAGAAAGGCTGAGAAGTTGTTATTTTTCACAGCGTGGGAAACAGTTTCCTTTCTTGGTGTAGCTGGAAGGCCATCAAAGACAGAGCTGATGCTTTCCTTCTCAAGGGTGTTGGCTGTCCAGACTGTCCCAGAGTGAGCACACAGTCTGTGGTCTGAGCCTTCCTCTGCTCTGATCTAGTTCAAGACCAAACACATTGGGGTGATGTTGCTTCCCCTACTGTGACTCCCCAGGGAAGCAGGATGGTGATTAACTATTTACCTTTCCCAGAAATGCTGGAGGAGTGTTTTCACTTGTTTGAGCTGGCAGGAGGGGTGACACTCAGTAATGAAGGGCTCTGCAGGACTGTGCATAGGCACAAACTAATCGGGTTCTGGTAAAAGGCTGCTGTGTTACACTGAGAACCAGCAGCACCAGCACAAGTAGAGACAAAACCTCTGAGACTGGAATTATTTTCTGCCCTGGTTGTACCTTTTTCAAGAGCTGGAAAGTATCTCAGTCTCCCTGTCCAGCATATGGGAGGGACAGTGGACTGAGCAATTCCAGTGAATTCACATGAAAACCTTCACCTGAACACATCCTCAGAAGATGGGAAATGGCATTAAAATGGCTGCACCTCAATGATGTTCATGTAAAAACACCCCCTTCCTCATCAGCAGCATGGCTCCCTGTGAATGCAGCACAGTCAGACCCATTGCTTATGTGAACAGAGATGCTGCTTTTTCTCTGTAGAACTTGCCAAGCCCAGGCTGGAGAAGGAGAGAAGGCTGATGTCATCGTGAGTAGTATAGCAAGTGCTTCAAAATTGCTTTTGCTCACCATTAAACTGTGGGGACAACACTGATATAAAAGACCCTCCTAGTTTTCAGTCTAATTTTGCCCACTGCTAATTTACATCTATTTCTCCTGCATCCAGCAGGACCTTCCTTGAGGTTTACCCTCATGATTTACCAACCAACTCTTTTTTGAGGCAACAAAATGTACTGGCTCCTTGTCACAGAAATTTACCTCAGCTGGAAGACAGATGCCTTACGTGAGATCCCTCCTTTTGGTTCAGGAGTTCTCTTTGCTTTTTGATATTTGATGTCACTTTATCATTGAAAACTTAATTAAAGACCCAGACATTCCAAAAATGGAGGAAACTCACAGTACTTTTTTTTCTACATGAGCCATTTTCCTCTGAATTCCACGTTTTTGTCACATTCCAAACCTCACACTTAGATGCTGACATATGGAGAATTCTTCAGGCACTGCTTCTTTGCAGAAGGTGTATTTTGGCTCTAAAGCTTTATTCTCAGTCTTACAAAGGAGCAGAACCAGGAATCTAGCCAGTGCTTCCTTCTTCTGGGACTCCTCTCTTTCCTTTCTATCAAGCAGAAAAATGCTCAGAAATTGGTACATAATCAAAATACAAACCCTCTGTTATAATTGCTGAGGTAAGTTGTAGCAGAGCCTTGAGCTGCATGGCAGTTGCTTTCCTCAGAGTTCCCTGAGCCTGATTAACCATCTGATTTATGCAGAATATAGCTGAGAAAGGCAGTCAGCTCCCAAGAAGTTGTGTGTGCTCACTGAACTCCACGAGGTCTTATTTACACAGTAAACAAAACAATATTGTCATACATAGGCATTCATTTTCCTCCACAAAAGAGAGGAATTCTCCATCAGCCCTGCTCTCCCACTGACTTAGTGAAGCATTTTTCTGGACAGAGTGTGTGGTCCTGACATCAGGGCTGGGGACAGCCCAGCAGACACTGGGTGAGGGAAGACTGAAGGACCTGGCATGTTCATTTTGGAAAAGACAAGGGGGATCTAACTGCCACCTTCAGTTAACTAATGGGGTTATGGAAGGTGCCAGAGCCTGTGTGACATCTCCATGCACAGCGTGGGCATTTTGCTGTATCCAGCACTGGCTGGGTCCCATAAAGCAATTGTCTGGCTCAGTGCTCATAAAGCAATCATCAGTCACTGCTGAGGTGGGGAAAGGGCTGTGAACAGGCTGAGCCAGCATTTATTTCTTTTGACAGTGATCCCTGCATGCTCCTGCTGAGAACCTTGGATTTTAGGCTGACATTCAGCTCTGATGTTGTGGCAAATCCTCTGTGGAGGAAATGTCTGCCCCTGGTGCTCATTATTGGGCAGGCTACTGAATAAATATTTATATTCTTGATTGAAAGTGATAGATCTGCATCTGTTCTTTGCCATCCTTCCCTTGCCTTACAGGATATTATGAATTTAATGTGTGTGAAGAGAACAAGGGAAAATACTGAAGCACAATACACTTTGATTTTATTAAAAAAAAACAAAAACAAAAAAACAAAAAACACTTGTCCCTGTCAACTCCCATGTTTTTCCTAACAAGGTGTTTTGCTAAGAGGAGTTCAAACACCCAAAGCTGTAAGAAAAAGCAGCCCATGTCCCCCTGCTCTCCAGTGGAGAGCTGCAGCAAGCAGGATGGTGCCAGCAATGCGACAAGGCAGGCGGGCAAACAGCAGCCACATGTCCCCTGTGCCCGTGGCTCTCCCGTTATTTTCATAAATGTCAGGGACTGAAATAGTCTCTGGGTATGGAAACACGAGTCAAATCACTTGTGTGGAGAACTGGAAGGGATCCCTGGAGGTCTGTGGTCCAATCTCCTGCTGGAAGTTGGAAGCCTAGAAGCTGTAGAGCAGGTTATGCAAAGCCCCATCCAGCTGAGACCTGAAAGCTGAAAATTCTTCATCAAGAGTTACAGTCATGGGTTACCAAGGGATGGAAAAGATGAGGGAAACGTTGCCTTACAGCTCCCTGAAAGGTGGCTGTGCCCAGGTGGGGTTGGTCTCTTTCTCCAGGCAGTAACTGACAGAATGAGAGGACACAGCCTCAAGCTGTGCCAAGGGAAATACAGGTTAAATATCAGGAAAAGGCTTTTTACAGAAAGGGTAATAAAGTATTGGAATGGTCTGTCCAGGGAGGTGGTGGAGTCACCATCCCTGGATGTGTTTAAGGAAAGACTGGATGTGGCACTCAGTGCCAGGGTTTAGTTAAGGTTAGGGCTGGGTTAGACTTGATGATCCTGGAGGTCTCTTCCAACCTAATGATTCTGATTCTGATTCTGATTCTGATTCTGATTCTGATTCTGATTCTGATTCTGATTCTGATTCTGATTCTCCCTGTGGAAGCAGTTCCTGTGAAGGCAAAGCACCAGTGATCCCTGTGGCCCATTGACACATCCCAAAGAACAACTGGCAAGCAGCCAGCAAGATGTTATGGAGAGAGGATTATAGCACATAGCAGAGGATGGAGATAAAACAGATTAAAAACCGAAGAAAATGGAATGTTCATGTCTTTAATGCATATTTCAAAATGATACATTTGGTTTTTCTCAGTGGCAAAAAAAAATTGGAGTAGAAAAAGAGAAGAATCAGCCTGAATGGAAGATCTTCTGTTCATGATTCACCTAGAAGAACTAGTCTTGTTTCTAGTCAGCAGAAAAACAGAATGTATCGACATAATAAATAATTCCTTGTATTTTGTGAATTTGTAGGTAATTACACATTAGAAACCATATGGAGAAAACAACACTGAGGAAAAAAAAAATCTCAAAATAATTTCCTTTTTCTGTACATTTGAAAAAACCAAATTTTTTACATTTTTTCCAAAATCTCATTAAATTTTTGAAAATTTGTGTTTCTGAACTTTTCATTGGCTTTTTTTTGTTTGTTTTCTGTCTTCTTCTTCTCCTTTGGTCCAAAATTTTGAATGGATTTTTGTTACTTTTGCTCCATCCTCTTTTCCTTGCATTTGGCATTGTCTCACTGGGTTTTCTGTGGGCAAACTGAACAGTGAAGAAAATAAACTATTTGTGCTCATCCAAATCCTGTCCAAAACTACACTGGAAAAAGACAATGAAAGAAGGGAGAGGATAAAACCCATCTGATCAGATGAAATAAGGACAGCATTCTGCTTATTGACCTTTGTGTTATATTTGTTCAAATCTCAGCATTGGAGTCTGAACTACTTGCTATTGTTCATGGATGTTGGTGAGAGGCTTTTACTATTATTATCTCCTTTTTTATAACCATGGAGCTCCTTTCACTTTAATATCATATTTAGATTCCAAGCTTTCAAAATAATTGCTGCAATATCTGTCATTGTCATTAAAGGAAGGTATTTTGGGTGTTTCCCCTGGGTCTGATCCAATTTTTTCCTGAGAATTGTAGCAAGCACCCCCATCCTTACAGAGACAGTTCACAATAGAGCTTTAGTACCTAAGGAATTTAGTAATTTACTTTTTAAAATTTTAGCAGACAGCTAGAGTAGATAAATGCATTACTCGTGAAGCTCAACAGATAAAGACATTGTTCATTTTCATGGCACTGGATAAAAATACCTCAGAAACTTCTAAGCCTGGCAGAAAAGAAAGAGCTAAGCATTATAATAACATTTAAATACCAAATAAAGAAGCAGATACTGTGTAGTTTGCCTTTGTAATAGAACCTCTTGGCCCACAGCTCCTCAGACAGGGACGGGCACAGCCCTTGAGGAGCAGCACCCAGCAGAGCAAAGGGCTGGAGACAAAGACCCTGGAGACAAAGAAGCAGATCCAAACCTAGACAAATTCCAAACTCAGAATGCTCCATCTGTGCTTCCTATTTGCTGCCTGGGAGAGGAACTGCAGCTTGGCATGACACTGATCCCTGGAATGTGAATTTCTCCTCTTTGCTCAAGCACTCATGAAGGTAAGCACTGCATTAGTTCACATGGCTTAAGGAAGAACAAGAGGACCATGATCCAGAACAAGGTCTGCAGATGTTGCTCCCAAAGAATTGCAATTGCTGAGCTGAATCTGGCCCAGCAGTTCTTTGATCACTTACAGAAGAGCTTATTTCATCTGAATATTGCCCAAAAGCAAGGTGAAATGCACAGAGCAAAGCATTGGACGATCACCATGGTGGACCATCACCAGGCAAATGTCCAAAGAGTATTTTCAAATTATTTTACTTCCTTCCTGTATTTGATATGCCTGCTCCAACTCTAGCATACACAGCAGTCACCTTAACAGCAAAATCTGAGCAATGGGTGAGCTGAAATGGCTCTGGAGCTCCCTGGGGCTTTGGTCCCAGGCATCCCTCCCTCTCTGTGGGAATACTGAGGCTGCAGTCACACATATTCAATGTCAGTGGGCTATATGCTGCATCACTAGGAAATGTTCACTGTGAAAACTTTTTGGATCTTCCATGCTGCAGGAGATCTCCTCAGTGGCTACCTGGCTGTCTGAACACACTTCTGCTCTCACAGTGAAAGGATCCTCTTGGAAATGCTTTCTCCCACAGTGAGTTTCCTTACAAGTTGCACAAAGTAGAGAAAATTGGAGTGGGGCTTCATTTCTCTCTTTTGACTTCTGCTTCTAGCTAGGAACAGAGCTTACCAGAAGTCTTTCCTTTAAAAGGAGCTCTGGCATGCTGTGAGTTACTGCTCTGTACTGAGCACCTTTCCCTGCTGAGATTGTAATTCATGGTCCTTGCTGTGGGTGAAGTCACACCCTCCTTGCTTCCTTTTTTTGTCTTGTTCTGCTCTCTTTCTTTTTTCAACTTTTTTTTAGCTTTCCTCATGAAGCAGAATTTGCATCACTTGCTTTAAGCCTCCACATTGCAGCTGTCTGAATGAGTCACCCTGGAAAGCCAGAAAAAAGTAGAGTCTCCCAGGAAGTGACTGAGCTGATCCTCCTTGGGTTTGGCTAACTGCACCTTCCAGTGAGTTTGCTGCTAAAGGGAGCAGTGGGCTGGACAAAACCCACCAGTTTTCATCCACCACTTCCACACTGCAACTGGGAGATCCTCCAAAACATCTCTGACCCCACCATCTCCCTTGCAGAATGACAGGAAAACCAAGAGCCATTTTCCTTTGGAGCTCTGCCTTTCCTCCAGCTCTTCAATGTGCCCTCTGGGGACTGGGCACCAAAGGGACACATCCCCCAGAGCCCCAGCCCACCAACCAACCTTTGCATCCCAGCAAAGAGTGTCAAGCCAGGACTGCCACCTCAGATGGGCTTCTCCTGGTCATTCTGATCCAGAGCTCCCAGCAAACACAGGAAAAGGCCACAGGAAAACACTGCAAGGCAGTGAGCAAGTCTCCACTGGGGAGATCCAACCACAGGGTGCCAAAGTGCCTTCCAGTTACACAACTCCTCTGAAGGTAGTACCTGACCAAACCTTCCTGGGTTGTCAACCACAGTGGAAAAGCCTGTGTAGTTTTCAATTATCACTCCCTGGTCTGTTGGCTGTGCTGTTTCTTGGGCTTTGACTTATCACCAGTGTCATGATTTGACTTTGCAGTTGGTTAGGGACTGGGAGAGCTTTGCAGTGAGGAGGGGAAAGGTACTAATGGGAATCACTACCAGAGCCAGAACAACCAGACACAGCCAGAACAAGCCATTTCCAGCTTGAAGAATGTCCTACAAAGAATCACTTTCACAGGGCAATCCTTCATTTTTGTTTCTGGGAGATGTCTTCAAAGATGCTTCCCAAAGAGCAAACCCCACATGCTTCAGGAATAGTGGAGAGAGCTCAGTCCTTGCTGGGCTGTTGGTTTTCCTTGCTACCACAGCACAAGCAGCCATGGCAGCACAGCTGCCTGCCTGGGAGGGTGGGTGGGAGATCTGAGTCACCAGCTGGAAGCTCTCTCTCAGTTCTTAGCTCACTTGAGCACTGCAGTCAAGTGGAGAGCACAACCAGACACAATGGCTTTTCCTTTTGGGGCAGATCATCCTTACCCTGCTCCTGTTGGTGACCCTGAGCAGCAGTGCAGGAGAAGGTCTCACCACAGGCATCCATGGGCTGTTTTTTCTGCTGACAATAAACAAGACCAGACCACCTCAGACAGAGACAAAGTGTGTCTGAGGGGATCACTTGGACATTCAAAAGCAGTCAGCTGAGCAGCCCTGAGGGGGACAGGGTTAAAGTATCCTGGTAATTATGATATTAACTCCACCTGCTATACAAGGTATGAGACATGGATCCTGTATCTGTGATAAACCTCTATCAAAGTGATACCTGACATCAAGATGTTTCATCTGCCTGGGTTTGGAGTGACAATCCACAAAGGCTTAAGCATTTAATGGGGTTTCCTCCATGAGCAGATAGGAAAAACAATTTCTACATCTCAGTTGGTTTTGGACAGTAGCATTCAAAATATCTTCTTCACACTCTCTCAAAACCTAGGCTGCATCAGAGCCTCACTCATATAAAATCTTCATTTTTCACTCTGCTGCCAATGGGGAACATTTCCCATGCAGCACAAACGTGTTCCTACAACAAGCCTTTTCTGTGCCCTGACAGAGGTAAGAAAGGGATGATCAGCTCAAGTTAAATATCAAACTCCAGAGCATCTCACTCTGAAACCATCAGCCCATGAACTTGATAGAAAAGAAAATGAATAGAAGGCATGGCTATGATTGCTTCCCATAGCTATAATTCCATGAAAAATTTAATTGTGCTCATCTAGAAGGTCCAGCATCCTGCACAGTACAGACAAGTCGGGTGTAACAGGCCTGTGATGAGCAGAAGGACCATCCAATAGGGCTCTAGAGATGGTCCCTGCTCCCTGTGCCTCCTCCACAGGTTTATAGTAATAAATAATCTCCACCATTATTTCAGTGGAGATTACTTCTCCCCTGTGGTTTAGGAATGGTATTCCCCAATTCAGAGTTCCCACTAAAACACTCCACCTCACACTCAGACCCCTTCTTTGTCTCCCTCCCCCTGCAGTGGGATGGAGAGGAGAACTGGAGGCACAAAATGTAACAATCACAGGTTGTGATAAGAGCAATTTACTAGAGGTGACAATTAAATAAGAAGTGAACAGAAATAGGTTCCCTCTCCAACATGGGCCAGAGAAGCTTCTCTGTCATTCCCTGAATGAGAACTTTTATAATTACAGTGGAAGTATTAATTAATATTTCAGCTGTTTCTACCATCATTACTTCAGCTGAGTTTACAAGGCCAAATTAATAACCCTTCTCTAAAGTGCCCCAGAAATAAAGTACAGTGAGGTGATTGCTGTAGGAAATCACTGTTTAAGTCACTTAGTCAGTATTTCAGGGATCTGCAGAGGATGCACATTCTCTAAGAAAATGAAGGTGCTCTCACCAGAGAGAGAAACACGTCCCTGGGTGCAGTGTTCCTGCCTTGGCCCTCATCCACTATCACACAGGTGGTATGGAATAACCCCAGGGTCCTGGCCATGCCCCTCCTGGCTGCTGCAAAAAATCAACCCTAACCTGGCAGGAACCAGGACACCTGTGAAGCCACTTGTACTCCTTTTATTTTGGAGCTCCTTCAATAACTTATATTAAAATTGTTTTGATAAGTTAAAAAAAAAAAAAAAAAAGACTATTAACTAGAACAATTTTGGTTTTTCCTGAAGTGTGATTCCTGAGCCATTGTGGGGGTCTGGTTTTAATTCCCTTGTCCCATGTATTGCTCAATGATGACCCTTTATTTAAGTGCAATACCTTAGTGAATCCATAGCCACAGGGTGTCAAAGGCCATGTCCCAACTGGGCTGGTGCTGTTTTGTAAGGACAGATGGGAGGGACAGCTCTAAATTCAGAAGAGATCACACTGCACCAATGGGAAGCAAACCAGCATTGCTTTGAGTCAAGATCTGGAAATGGAAGGAGGTTTGACACTCAGTCCACTTTCCCTGAGGGGAAAAACCCCACCAGGCAAGCATGGGATTTTCTCCTCTTTGTGAACCACAAAACTCACAGAAATGTGCAGCTTGAGGATGTGGAACAGTCCTTGTTTTATCCTGAGAGTTGTCATGACTTGGCGGGGAGTTTGAGCTGCTGCAATTCAGGGGAATTTGGCAACATCCAATTCACTGAACGTTCTTGAGAACCCATTTATTTTCTTCTTGTGGTTGTGTAGCCTTCTTCCTACTGTTAAATGGAAAGGTGGAGATAACAGCATGTGTTATATTAAAAATACATTGACTTTAAACTTCTAATTATACAATGACCAATTTACAGAAATGTCGTATTTTAATCACTCTTCAGTATGCCAGAAAAAATCACTTCTAAAAGGCAGCTCTAACTGCGTTTTCATGTCAGTGGGAGAGGTGCAAGCCAACATTTTGTCAAATATGCTAAATTTCACGAGGATGGGGCTGCATATATCTTTAACTGAGGATGTTCTGTGAGGAAGGGCCTGTGTGGAGAAAGCTCTGGCACAGAGCAGTGAGGGATGGCAGTGCTTTGGGCAAGAACTACTGGGGAAAAAAATGACAAAGCAACATCCATCACAGCTTTGCCCAAGAGCAACCCCTTGAGACGTTGGTTCAAACCTGATGACCAATTCATCATAGTTTTCTTTGTTATTTGTTTATAAATTGCAGAATTATGGAGTGATACAAAACTTCTAGGGACCACCTCATCCAACCAACCTCCCCTAAAGCAGGACCAGCTTTGAAGGTGAATTAGTTTTCAAATTAATTCAGGCTGTTCAGGGCCTTTCATATTTAATATCTTCAAGAATGGAGCCTCCACACCCTCACTGGCTTCCTCTTCCAGTGTTTCATTCCCCACTTCAATGTGGAATCATTTGGTATTTAGAAATCAGGAAACAGTAATTCATATCCTTCTAACAGCCTGAACAGGTAAATTCCAGACTGTTTCACAGAGCTAAAAAGTCAGCAAGGCTCATGAAATAGTTAATAAGATCAAAGCCTCCTGCTCCTGAAAATCCCAGTCAAACAGCCTGTTTTTCTCATGTCTTGGAGCTTTTTCAGCACCAACCAGGTGGCACTCATCCCCATTATCAGTTTCCTGGGCAGAACATGTTAGCCTGCACTTGCTGTGTTCTCTGGAGATGCCTGATGCAATCCTGAGCCCATGTGCTCTGACTCACTTGCTGGAAGAGACCGGGGGAGCTCTTGGAGCCAGCTGATTTGCAAGCTGCTTCACTCCTTTAATTGATCCTGTCTGCCAGTGAACACGTTTGTGTTCAAGACAAGACATCTTTGATATGAGATCCAGCTCTGCCATGGCAGAGAACATGCCATGACCAAATAAAGTGAGATTCTGTGTGTTACCCTCAGTGGCACTGAATGATGTGAATCTGAGAGGCCCATCTGCCTGGCAGCACAGGAGCAGACAGGCAGTTTGCAGATCCAGTCACTCTGCAATAATGTTGGCAGACTCTGGGACGTGTAGGTCTATCATGTGCAAGGAAGGAAAGTCTGCAGTGGCTCCCACAGGATGTGGTTTCATGGGAGCAAAACAGTGAGCCAGCAGCTGAGGCAGGCTCTGCACTAGGTTTTCCTGGAGCTGGGGCTGCCAGTTCATCTCCTGGGATAATATTTCCTTTTTGAAGGAGCCACGTCCGTGCCACATCTGTGTTGTCCCAGCTGCAGCATTTGTCTGTCCCAGCTGCAGTATTTGTCTGCACAAGGTCCAGAACAATTCTCATTCCAGCAGGGGGAGGTGGGCAACACCTGCCAAAATTGTCTGAGAGGATGAGCAGACTGTTGGCAGTGTGTCACAGGGTGTCCCTTGCCATGCAGCATTAGGGTTAGGGGTCTTGTCAGGTCATTTTGTCCCTCCCCAACTGCTCCCCACTGGTTCTGTTCCCTCCTCAGCAGTGGAATTCCTTGTGCAGCAGCTCATTCCACACAGGGACAGCCCAGCCTCTCCTCTCTTCCCACTGCACACTTCCTGCAGTCCAGCTTTTGGCAGCTGCATTCCTTCACTGTCCTGCTTCCCCTCAGCACCACAGCTTGATTCTGCAGGTTCAGGCACATTAGATGAGAGACCCTGGTACCTGCTGTGCTGCTTCCAGTTTCACAGCCCCCAACACAAGAAAAATATGGACCTGTTGGAACAGGTCCAGAGGAGGCCACTAAGATGCTCTGAGGGCTGGAGACAGAATCAAAGAATCATAAAATGATTTGCATTAAAAGGGACCTTTAAGATCATCTAGCTCCTACCCCCATGTCACAGGCAGGGACATCTTTCCCTAAGCCAGGGTAGCTTAGAGCTCCATCCAGCCTAGCCTTGAAGACTTCCAGGGATGGGGCAGCCACATCTCTGGGCAAACAGTTCCAGTGCCTCACAATCCTCACAGCAATTTCCTCCTAATATCTAATCTAAACCTACTCTCTTTTAGTTTGAGTTCTCTCCCCCTTGCCCTGTCACTGCATGCTCTTTTGTTAAAAGTCTCTCTGTCTTGTTGGCTCCATTTAGGTACTGGCAGTCAGCAGTCAGGTCACCCCAAAGCATTTTCTTTTCCAGGCTGAACAATTGCAATTCTCTCAGCCTTTTTTCTTGTAAGAAGGTCCTTCCATCCCTCTGATCAACTTGGTGGGCTCCTCTGGACTTGCTCCAACAGCTCTATGTGTTCCTTGTGATGAAGGCAGCACTGCAGGTGGGGGTCTCACCTGAGTGGAGTAGAGGGGCAGAGCCATGTCCCCCACCCTGCTGCCCATGCTGCTGGGGATGCAGCCACAGTGCAGCTGGTTTCTGAGTCCCAGCACACATGGACAGCTCGTGTCTCTCATCCACCAGCACCTGCAGGTCCTTCTCAGCAAGGCCACTCTGCATCAGTTCATCCCCTGGCCTGGACAGACACCAAGGATTGCCCTGACCCAGGTGCAGCACCAGCTCTTGGCCTTATCAACCTCATGAGATTCCCATGGGCCACTACTGCAGCTTTTCCAAGTTCCCCTGTATGACATCCCAACATTCAAGGGTGTCACCTGGACCCCTCATCTGGATGTCATCTGCAAATTAGCTGAGGGTGCACTTGTTCCTTCTATGTCATTAATGAAAATATATAATCCCAGCGTAGTAGTTTGAGTTTTTTGAACTACCCTATTTCTCTTGCATCAGGCTTGGACTGCAGACTTGAAATGGAAAATTAAGCAGCAAATTCTTACTGTTTCTGAAACAGAGATAAATGGTTCTGTTGGAACAGAGCCCCAGCATGACAAGTGATTTTTTTTCTGACATTTTGAAACAGAAGCATTTCTTTTTGACATTTTAAAAAGTATGGCTTTCCCCCTCCCTCCAGTTTTTGTGTTCAAATTTTCAATTTAAAATTTTAAGTAAAAATCAGTGTGAGTGGAAGGCAAACTGTGTCAGCAAAAATGGACAAATATACCTCCTTGTACATCCTTCCCACCCCACCACTCCTGCAGGAGACAAATACTCTATTTCAGATAAACCAGAATATTTTCTGTTGGTCCCAAAAGAAAACATTTTGGTTTTCTAAATTAAATTAAATCCAATATTAACCCTAATGAATGCTGAAACCACAGTATCTGCCTTCCCTCCTGTGCACAAGCAGATGTTTCAGAGAAAAGTGCAGGAATCTTTATAACAGCGTTGCTCCAGCCCTACCAGGCCAAACCATTTGCTTTTGGGCTGAATTTTAAAAGTTAGAGAGTCTCTAAAGAACAATATGCAACTTATCCCCATGAGATCCACACAGCTGCATCTAGAACTCCCAGGAGTGTTTTGGTGCTCCAGAGCTTCTCTGTTTCTCCAAACTGGTCCTCCCCCTACAGCTCTGTACACTGACGTGTGTTATTCTTTATCCACAGATTAAAGAGAGCACTACGTACAACTCTTTGCATTTGTCTGCTGCAAAATGTCTCAATTCTGCCTGGACCCTGCCCTGCTGTCCCCCAGGGCATGGTCACTGAGCCCCTCTAGAGAAGGGATGGGCTGGGTGAGGGAAGCTGGAGCACTCAGGGGAGTACAGCCCTGATAGAGGCTTACACGTGGCCACAGTGAAATGAGCCCCTTGAAGATATATCAGGTATGACCTGCAACCCTCCAGAGTGGCATCATAATAATAATAATAATAATAATAATAATAATAATAATAATAATAATACAGCTCCTTGGATATGTTTTGTAAAGCAAAGGTTTTAATAAAAGGGAAAATAACAAACAATAAAGAAACAAAAGAATAAAGTTGTGCCTGGGTGCCAGAGAAGCATCTGACCCCCGACTAAGGCACCCCAAGAAGCACCCGAGCACCTCTGAGCTCCTTCTTAAGCATTCAACAATGAAGGAGGGATAATTTGGTAAACTGCCAATAGAAACAACTACAAGTTTTGGGAAACATTTCCAAGCCCAGCCAGTACCTCTGTGCTGCCCCTGGGCCAACCATGGTGAGCAAAGAACAGAAATGTGGGTTTTACCCACACTCTGAGGGCCAGCCTGGCAGAAACGTGGCTAATATTAATTATCCATAATTAATTGGAGACAGCATGATCCAGTGTGTCTTGAAAAATCAAAAAGGTTTTAATAAAAAAGGAAAACAATACAAAAAACCAAAAATAAAGCTGAGCACAGCACACAGACAAGTCTTCTTCCTACTTGCTACAGCACCTCGAAAAGCGTGGAGTGTCTTTGTTCTCTCTCTTTAGTACTAACAGCCTAGGTGGGCTTTTTGGCCCTTGGCCCAATGAGATGAACAACAGACCTTGAGTTACATTCCTGCAGTCCAATCCACACTTCTGTGCTGGCTCTGAGCCAATTACAATGAGAAACCCACAGAACTTTCCAGCTAAACTTCCTAAAATGTCCAAAGGTAAACTGAAACTCTTCCCCTATTTGGAAGCACCTGCTGGGGGTGTAGGGAATGCATCACCACACAGAAAGTTCTGGTGCTTCTCCATAAAATCAGGGCTGTAACTGAACTCCCTTTTCCTTATTGGGAAACACCTGCTCAGGTGTGGGGTGCACTCATTCCCACACAGCCCCATTCTCACTGTCAGGATAAGGCCCAAGGCATCCAAAGTTCTCCAAGGGAGGCTTTAGCCAGGGGAAATCTTGCTGCTTAAGTCAGTGTCAGCTGAGCCTTGCAGAGAAGGTTTCTAGCAGAGGCGAGTCCTGTGATGCAGCACTGAGTCTATATTTGTGCACAGATAGGAAAGTTCACCCACTCTATGTATAGAAAACCTAAATGTGTCATGTGTGTGTTAACTGCATTTTCTGTGTGTGCTCACACACCCGCTGGGACAAATTTAGGCTCTCCAGAGCCATCCCTTCCCTGAGACTCCTGCTGATGTCTGGTTCCCACTGTGGCTGCCTTACACAGGAGAGAAGAACCAACACAACCATTCCCCAGACTGTGTCTACAACTAACCCTGCATCACCCTCTGTGAGTCACCAGCACCCAGATCTCATCACACAAAAAGCCATTTTTGACTCTGTGGTCAATCCAAGCATCTAACTGAAAATTCAAATGTAAGCCCAGCAGAACTTTTAAGGAGATTTTAAGCTTTTGAGTAAACCTGGAGTATTTTTCTCAGGCCTTAATAAAAGTTTGGCTTTATATTATTTAGCTCTTTCACTTACAGGAAGCTCATTTTTCTAAGCAAATGTTGAATATCTTACTTTAGAAAATTTCTGCACCAAAAACTTTACCAGTTTGTCTTCTTCTGGTCTTGAGATTTAGCCTGCATATTAAATGTAATTAATGAGATATTGTGTAAAATAAAATATTTAATCACCCTAATGATAATTTAAACAATAAGCATATCTAATAAACAATATTTCTTAAAGCCTAATTTCATAAGCATTCCAGTGGTCTATTTGCTTTTCCCTTTCAGTCTCTCACACAATCCCTTTCTTTGTGCTTCCTCGTTTTAGATTGAAAGGAATGAGAAGAGGTGTCTTTACAAACAAACTGTTGGCCTGCTGGTAGATAAAACCAGATACTGATAGGTGAAAGAAGCAATGGGGAGGAACCAGAATTCCATTGGAATTCCACTTGTTGACACAGACTGTTGCTCACTCAAGGCTGTGTTAAATCCCTGGATTTAGAGAAAAAGAAGTGAGACACAAGGAAAAGAAAAAGGGGGGTTGCCATACATTAGAAGGGGTCTGTATTAGGTGACTTGGGAAGTCTGTACCTGTCAAGTGCCTCAGCTAATGGGGAAAGACAGAGGGAAATATGACCAGGAAATTGGGATAAAAAGGAGGCTGTGTCCTCCAACAGCTTGAGAGACCCCATGGGAAATGCCCCGTGGTCTCTTCCTTTATTCCAATAAAGTTACAGGACTCCTCTGTCTCCTTTTTGGACATTAACCTCTGGTGTTTGTGGATTAATTTTCCTGACAAGATCTTTTGAGCAGCAATCTCTCTCCCAGTCAGCACAACAGGAAGAGAAAATGTGTATTTGGTCTGTGGGACTTTGTTGTCATCCACCTGCTGTAGGAGTGTGTGTGCTCTGCTGAACTCATCTGCATCTTGTCTTGATACAAATGACACTTTTCCCACTGCTAACCAATTTTATCACATGATCCTTACCCTGGTTTTCTCCTGATGCTTTCACACACAAGACATGTGAAAAATCCAGTCAAAATCATGTGTCATGGAATGATTTTCTCTGCACAACCCGGGCTATGTGTGAATGAAATTATTTCTGGTGCACATCCTGGCCCAGAACAACATCCTGGCCAGAATAAAGTAATGTCGTGATTCTCTAACACTAAAAAACATTGTTGGAGAGTTTTTGTTTTTCCTGCAGTTTCGGTGACGACCTGAACCTGGGTGAAACTTTCTTGTGGTTACTCAGACTGACATCCAAGCTGTCACAGAGGTGGGAATTGATGCTCCCTTTCTTTGCAAAGCACTATTCAACTGATGTTCTGTTTAGCCACTCACCGCCTCCACAGCCATATTCCTTCCTGGTACAGACACCCTCCTACTCCTCTTTGCACATTAATCTTCCTATTCACACGCTCACCAAGTCAATGTATTGCACTTGATGCTCAGAAAATAGGATGGGTTGGAGTACTAATGGTGTCCTTGGTGGTTCTGTTATTTTCTTTCAACAGCCATACTCAAAGAAGTTCTCAAATGGAGTACAGAGGTGGTATCATGAATTTCCTGGGGAAAGATTTATCATCCAGAATATTCTGATAATAGCACTTACAGTTAAGTATATACTTTTAAATTTAGTTTGAGAGTCAAAAATCACTGATTTTGGCTTGGATATGTGAAAGAGATTTCCATTGTCATTTGAGCGGCCACGTAGATGAATTAGCCTGTCAAGAGGTCCCGACTGGAAAAAGTCCCTAACAAGTTGTTACAACTCGTTCCTTCCAGGTCCTTTCATTCTGTGATTACATGATCTATTAAACAGTCCTTTACGGTTTGTGGAATAAAGTGACAGACATTTTTGTTAGCATTTCAAATGCAATCCTGAATTTTCAGCAGCTCATTAAAGCGCTCATTAAAGCCAGCTCAATGAGTGCTTTGAGCTGGTATTTGCATCAGTAAAACAGGAACATTGAAACCTTGCAAGGAGAAAATGGGAAACGACACAGAATGCAAAACACAAGTGCTCAACTGAGAATGTGCTCTTTTCAGCTAAAGCAGCACTCAGGACCAGACTTACTGAACATTTTCCACCCAAACGAACTATTGGCACTGAGTCAGCTTTCCTGGAGCTCTCAGGACTTGTTCTTGAAGCACTCTTCGAGGCACCCTGTCCCTTGGACTAAGGTTGTGATGTGATGCTTTAGGCAGGAGAGCAAAACCTCAGGCCAGGACCAGAGGTGCTGCCTCTCTCTTTGTGAATCCACAAGGAGCCTGTGTGGGCAGCAGGATTAGAGCCCTCCTCTGCAGAGAGTGTCTTCAATGGAAACTACTGAACAGGTCAATAACCATGCCTAGTTTTCCCTTTGACAATGGGTCACAGGCTGAAACAACAGGACATTTGATGACTTTGCTGTGAAGTGAAAATCACGTGGCTGCTCCTCAGGCCCTGGTGAAGCTGTTGTGCTGCAGGACTTTTTAGGGAGCTGCTCCCCAGGTAGTTGTCCCCTACTTGTCCTGGTTGCATAGAGTTATTCATGCCATGGGCAGGAGCAGATATTTCCCTGTGTTAAACTTCATAAGGTCCCTATTGACCCGTTCTTCCAGCTTACTGAGACATCTCTAAATGGCAGCTGTATTTCTGAGGGCTGACTGCACCACTTCTGACATTGCTGACCTATTGGCATGGCTCCCCAGATTTAAGTCCATATTAACTCAGATAGTAGAACACAGCAAGGGTTGTTTAACCCTTAGCTCATTTGTTTAACAGTTCATGGCAGAGAACATGTGAAGAGGTGAAGAGAGGAAATCTTTTGGCAAGAAATTCTGCAGGGATGGGGTGGTGATGTCCCTGCTATGGGAACAGGAGGGGGCCCACCCTGACGTGGAATACCAAGACTGGGCACTGTGGAGTTCCCAAGTGGGGAACCCACAGAAGAAAAGGACAAGACCACACTGAAGCCCTGAGCTACAAGCAGCTCTCCCTTCTCCCAGCACTCAGCTCTGCTAACCCCATTCCCCTGAGGATAAATATTGCCTCTCCCAGTCCCAATGTCCCAGGGCATGGTCCCAGCAGTAGGCAGCCACTTTCCCTCCTCCATGAGCATCCAGGCCTTGGCCAGAAGGGAAGAGGCACTAGGGAGGACAACCCCCTCTCCCTGTGTCCTGGTGTAGGTGAGCCCTTCAGCTCACACCTTGGTTTTGCCTTTTGTTCCAGGGCTTTGGCAGTGGTGTGATGATGTCAAAGAGCACCAGCCAGTTTCCCATCATTTAATGCCTTTTTCAAATCACTGCCTGCTCTATATTACATTTTCTCTGCTAGCACTGGTTATTAACAGGAGTGGATGAGGGATGAACCCATCCAGGCTGCCCTTTTCCATGCCCCCTTCTGCTCTGGCCATGAATATCCACCTTTGGAGTGGAGCTTCTCCACCCAGAGCCTGGACAAGGGGCAACTGACCCTGATAGTGCAGGGACTGGGATGGCTGAGCTGACCAGCCCACGTGCTGCCAGTTCCCTCCTCTCCTCCTGGCTGCTCATTCCCAAGGTGCAGCTCTTGGACTGTGCCCCCTTTTATCCTGGTATCTCCTTCAGAATCTTCCATGACCCTGAGGTGGAAACTCAAACCTTGGAGGGTGGAGATGTGATGGGAGCAGAGCTGCTGCTGCCCCACTGGGCTGGCCCTGTCCTACAGTGACCCAGCAGGTGACAGCTCCTGGGCTCCAGGTCAGCACTGAGCACTGAGGGCATGAAAAAAACCTGTTATCAATCCTAAGCAATTCAGATATACTTACTGCCTGTCACAGCACTTTCTAGCAGGGGTAATGTTACCTTCATCAATAATTTAACTCAATGGCTCTTCCCTCATAAGAAGCCAAGACATTATGTTGAAGAATTTTACACAATAATCTTATTTTTAAGGCAGAAAGAAATCAACAGTGACTATATATAGGAAAAAGCCACATTAAAGTAGCAATAACTCTAAGAAATTCTCATGAAACAATAACAACTGAGTAACATGGAGAGGAAGAGGGTCAGAGAATATGCCACAGATGAGAAAGCAATCAGGAACTAGTGCAGACAAACCTTTTAAAAATTAACTTCCATGCTGTCCATATGCTGCATTATTTAACATAGTGTGGTTACAATACACCTTCATTTATCCAAGCTGTCATCTTAGAACCAACTTCCTATGGCTCTGGAGATGTCTGGGACAGAGGAACATTGTGGAAAACATGCAGTTAAAGCTGCTGTTTGAGGACTGAGACATGAGGGTTGGGTGTCCTCCAGGTAAGAAGTGGGTTCAGACACAAGGCACCATCTCTGCAGGCTGGCAATAACACAGCCCAGGTACCACAGGTCTGGTACTGCAGGATGTGTTCAGGGCTGGCTCTACCCAGGCAGCAGGCAGGGGACAGCCTGAAAACACCCTTGTACACCTTGAACACCCACCCCAGTGGTGTCTCAGCTGCCTGAGGAGCTTTGCTAACCCAGATTAGCTGAGCCCTCCATTATTCTCCCTCTCTCACTCCTCTTTAGCCTGGGTCTGACCCAATGGGGCAAGTCACAGAATTACAGCAGTGCTGTAGAGGTGACCCTGGAGGTCACCAGTCCACCCTCACACATGGAGCAGCTCCAAACCAGCTCAGGTTGGCCATGGCAGTGTCTAACCCAGCTCTCCTTGGCCCAGGGTTGCACTCCCTGGGGAAGAAGCTTTTCTTCTCCAAGTTCTCACTGCACATGTAGACATTGTACCCTGCCACATGTTGGGCTGTGGCCCCCAGATCACAGAGAAGAGTGTGACCACTTCCCTGCAAGGCAGCCTTCCCCTAGCATGCAGGCTGCTTGGGAGACATCCTGATGCTGCCTTGACCTCCTCCATCAGCTGCAAGAGGAGGCAGCTGGAGGAGCTTCAGCTCTCTCATCTGGCTCTTGGCTGCACAGGCTCCTTCTTCCCCCGCCACTGGCAGGGGTCAGCTTTCAAGTTACAGTGTTCTCATGGGGTGACATGTGGGTCACAGCACCCTCTGCCTCTGGGAAGCAGCTCAGCTGGGCAGTGTCATGAAGGCAGCACTTGGTGATGCTGCCCCAAAGGATCTTTCCCTGCAGCCCATGTAGGGCTCAGGGGCTCCTGGGCTGGAGATGTTTGTCTGTGTAACAGGGTTTTCTTCTCAGATCATTTGCCAAGAACATGTGAGCCCTCACCCTCCGTGCTAAGCCAACCAAGCATGTCTATGTCCTTCACTGTGTGCCAAGAGAAGGGACCAGCTGTGCTTTGGTTCACATCCATCAGTTTCTTCTGACGTCCCCAGCTCTTACTCTGAAAGAGGTAAATGGGAATTTGAGCCCTTCAATCCAAATGGGATAATCCTGAACACACTCCTGAGGCATCTTCTGTGCAGTTTGAGCAGTCCTGATCTATTCAGCCACTTCTCTCACAAAAGTTATTCCTTAACTTCTGTTATCTTTGCTGCTCCTTTCTGAACTCCTCCCTGCAAGTTTACCTTCTTCAAACAGATGCTACAGACAGCATCACTATATGGACAGGCCAGGGATTTAAAAACATTGCAAACACATGTCTTGTATTCTTTTTGAGCACTTTTCTTAGTTTCTAGCATCTGAGTCAAATTTAGACCCCCTGGTGTCTGGACAAAATCAGGATCACTTTTCTTACACTGCTGGCATCTCATTTGCAGTATCAGGGCTTTAATAAAAAAAGGCAGAGGACTCCACTATGTTATCTTCAATCAGGCTTCAGACCTCCTGTAAGTATTGTACCCTGTGGTCTGTTCTTTCGTTACATCTTTAACAAGACTTTTTGTTTTCATTTTCCATCAAACACTACTGCATGACTTTGTCATTTCACTGCCCCTGCACAAGGTGAATCAACTCTCTGCCAAACCAGGTCACAGCAAAAGTCACTTCTCTTGTGGGTTCCCTTTGCTGCATAAAGCAGTCACCTTTCTTGCTTTCAGCCATTCCAAAGTCCCTCTGTTTCCTGAGCCAGCTCTAAATGTTCCTTTAGCTTTTAGCTTTGGGGATGTAACTTCATTCCCAAAGGGCCTTGTGTTATTTGTTGAACCATTTATTTGACTAATAAGACTTCAACATTCCCTTAGTACGTGGCACCACACAACACTGACACTGGGGATGTGTTACATATCTTGCATCCCAGCATCAGTGCCTTCCTCACACCAGGTGGCTGCTGTAATGTGGTGTCCTCATTTAAAACTAGGATTTCAGCTCTTCTCTTCTGGCATCTGTGAGGAAGAATGAGACACTTCAGGGGCTAGTGGGCCTTAAATGAGAAGCATCACAGCTCCTGTAATTTGGGATTCTGTTATCCAAGAGCCTCATGTGACTGTCTACATTCCACTGGCCATCATGCAGTGCTGCTCCTAAATGAAGTCAGTTTTTAAAATCCCAGTGGCTGACTTTGAACTACAATCACATAAGCTTGTCCTCAGCATTTATCCCTCCCACTTGCTCTCCCTAAAGCAGAGCTAACCATTTCTGTAGCATAAGCAGCAAGAGATTTCCTCCCTGCAACCATCTTTTCATTCCTCGGTGCAGCAAATCACAGCCACTCCTTTATCTCCCAGCACCTGCCAGTTTTCCACCACAGCACAGCAACATCAACACCCCAGGGCAACTTGACAAGTACCTGCCTGGGATAAACATAAGAAGTGTAAATGCCTTGGGAACAGAAGATAAAAACCCTCCTACTGCCCATCAAGACTGGCATAAAAGGTGAAGAATAGATTGGCATAAAAGGTGAAGAATGTGTGCCCTGCAGAGGGCATGAGTGCTGGTGTTGGAGGGCTCTGGAGGGCTGCATGTGCCATGTTTGCACAGCCCATCCTGGTGCTTCCTTGTCTCCTGACTCTGCTTGTACAACAGCCTGGATCCAAGTGCAACCTCCATGTGAGTTTGTCTCCTCTCCCACACGGAAGACTTTTCCTCTGGATGCAGCATAACCCTGTGCTGTTTGATGCCTGACTTGTGGACACCTCCCAGACCAGCCCAGGAACTGCTGGAAGGTCTCTACAGTGGCAACTTGGTCATTGTCCTCCCATCACATCCCTGCAGGCACCAGAGCCAGGATTTCCCCAGTCCTTGTTGGAAGCACCAGGCAGCAGAGCACCCCAGACCCCACCACACCTGACCCACTGAGACACAGACCATGGGGACAGGTCTCTGCACCATGTCCCTGTCCTGGCAAGAGACAGACTGGTGCTCACAGCAGAAAGCCAGTCTGAAGTCCTGAAGCCCATGGCCAGACAATGACCAAGAACAAGCTGGCCTGGCACAAGACTGGCAGAGGTGACAGGAACACCTGAGTTGTCCAAGACAGTGACAGCAAAGGAATCCTTTGCCTAAGTGCACCCAGCAGTCTCTCCCTGAGGCACACAGCAGCTACAGGACAGGGAATGGTTTCTTCATGTTTCATCTGCATCTTCATGTTTCATAGCTAATTCTGCTGATTCCTGCTTTCCACATCAATTCCTACACCTTTCCCATAGTTTGCCAACTTGTCATCTCAGGAGCAGCATGTGGGAGGGCATGGCTCCATCAGACAGGCTTCCTCAGCCTTACTGTGCAGCTCCTGCACCTCCTTGGCCACAGTCCCAGTTTGTTCCCACTGCAGGTACTGCTCAGGCAGAGCCTTCCTTATCTGCTGCTTGACATCAACCACCTGAACCTTCCCACGAGCTCCTCAGAATGCTCCCAAGGCTCTCTGGAAACCTTAGATCAGGCAGATGTGCCAGTACAAAGATGGCTGTAGCAGGAGCCTTGTGGGCAAGTGCATTTTATAATAGTTTTCAGAAGTGCCTTTTTGGAAGGTGTCACATTCCAGACCCAGGATGGTGCAAAATCACTCTGTGAAGGGACCATCCTTTCACTCGGCACATTTGCATTTGTCCTACTTCTATTCCTGTAGACCTAAAAAATCATCAAATTCCTCCTCCCTGATATGCAGTACCACCCTCCCCAGGATGCTTTACCACAGCATTTGAGCAGAATATGTCAGGACTACACAGAAAATATTTTAAGATCCTACCCTGCGTCAGGAACTCCCCCAAACTCACGTCTGTTCTGATTTCACTTCACCCCAAATCACCTGGACAGTCAGAAGAAGAGACAAAATATGAACATGAACAATACCTGTTTTATTTTACAGCTTCTCTGTACATTTTTTTTTTTTTAAGTAAGAAAAAATGATACTAAAATGCAAAAACTTCAGGCTGTTATGCCTGCAATGAGCACTGACCAGCTGGGGCTGCCTACAGCTGGCACAGCCCAGCTGACTGCAGCCAGGCTGAGCTCTGTCTCACCCCAGATACATATTTACCACAAACCTTCAGAAACCAGAAACTGAGAGCAAAAAGCTGCAGCCAAGGAGTGGCTTGTGCTGAATTCCACAACCTTTGAGCAGTTGAACAGGTGGGTCAGTGATTGCCACAAGTGAGGACCCAGGGACTCTTGTAGGAAGTGTCAGATGCTGACAGCCACCAAGAGCACAGATGGCCAGTTGTGTCCTGTCCTCTGCCTCCAGGGCAGCAACAGGACAGGGCTCGTGTCCTCCCCAGGACACAGGGCCTCTAGTCACTGTTCTAGCTAGTGCAAGGGTGATATTGGGTTGTTCCTGCTGGCTCCTCACAGCAGCCACTCTGCAGTGTCAGGGTGCCTGGCCCTGCAGGCAACAGGGATTTCTCTGAATGTGGGTCCTAGAGAGCTTGCAAAGTCGTTCCCCTCACCAGGAGCAATCATTGAAGACTTCTAACCAGCCAAGATTGGTGGATTTCTCTAGCCCCACTGTCTTGGGTAAATGGTATTTGTCACAGTTGGACAACATCTGTGACATGTGATGGCTGCAACAGTCCTGCACAGTTCTTACAGGGATAATGAACATGGGACTCAGGCTGTTGAGTCCACCCTACTCCATCCCTCTCCTCCCCACAGAAGTGTTTAGTGGGAATGCCTGGGAAAGCAGCAACAAGCCCAGCTGCTGCTGACTGAGCCAGTCCTCAGGAATGGTACCACCAGGACATCTCTGCTTCACACAAACTTCCCAAAGCAGGAGTGTGACTTCCTCCAAGCCTGTAACCAAAAAGCCAGGGGCAGCACAGGGCTGGAGCTCCTCTGCCCTGGAGAGCCTGGAGAGCAGGAGCAGGGGTCCTGTGCTCATATGCCAGGGAGATGCCAAGGCCAGCAATAAAACAGGATCTCTGGGGGACACACAGGTCCTGTGCATATCTCTTGTCCTATTCAAAGGTTTCTGAGTGTGCCAAGCAATCAGAGCCCAGGTGAAAAACCTTCCCACTCAGTTCTCTTCAGCAGCTCTCAGCCTGGCTGGAGAACACAGTCATGTCCTGCCTCCAGCCATGCACTGGAGTTGTGTGTTCAGGTCACAGCATCTCCATTGCTCTGGTCACAAATCTCCTCAGAATTGTCACTGCTCATGTTATCCCATCAGTGATTCCCTCCTGCCAGGACCCTGCTCCTGAGGGGGAACCAGCAGTCCATTCCTGCAGTGCCAAGCCCTCCCACAGCCACATCTGTGCAAAGGGATACACCTCCACCAGGAGAGGGAGAGTCCTCCAAAAGCCTGCAGGTGGCAAGAGCTATCCCCAGCCCAGCCTCTGTGGAAAGCTGGTCCTTGGGGAAGAGGTCTGGCAGGGTCATTTGGACCAGCAGCTGTAGGGTTATCCCTGCTCAGGAGGTGATATTTGGGTCCTGTGTTCATCCTGCAGGAACACAGTGTGTCCCACGCTTCTACAAACACAAGGACATCTGCACCATCCAGCCCACTGAGTCACAGAAAACCACAGCACGGTTGAAAGGGAGCACATTGGGAGAGGAGGTCCTTGCCTGCAGGGCCTGGCTTGGGCAGCTCTCCAGGCACAGGCTCCAGCTGGGCTTTGCCTGGAACAGGGGCCTCCCTGCCTTTAGCACATGCCTATCAAATCTACATATGAATATATTCATCTCTGTCTGGGCAGATCCCACAGCAGCACTGTGCCTGCTGCAGCCACAGGCCACACTTTCCACCCACCAGGAAAACATTTGTGCTAATAAGCAATAAATAAAGAGAAAAACCAGAGCACTGGCCACAGCAGGGATTTACTCTGGGGCTGGGGTGGGTCTCTCCAGGGCTGCTCTCAAGGGAGCCCAGCTGTGAGCTGGGATGCCAACCCCCCACAGCACCAGGCACACGGGGCATGAAACCATCCCCACATGGCACAAGGAAGATGAGGGCAATTGCACACTTGCATCATAATTCCCCAAGTATTTTAATGCACTCAAGGGGCCTCAGGATCTCTAATCTGATCAGAGACATTTGCTGCCCCACAGGAGGTGGCTCCAGTTTGCACAGGGGTGCAAGGAGCCAGGAAATCCCCAGACAGGAGGCTCCCAAAGCAAGAGGCAGGCAGAGCTACAGGTTCCCAGCTGAGGCAGCCAGGGCACAGAAATAAGCAGATTTCACAGAATTTCAGTGTGAAGACCTCCCTTGAAGGCTCTGAAAGTTTGGATGTAGGAGGGAGCTCAGTGATAGAACTCAGATGTGGGAGGCAATGACAGCAGCCATGGCAGACAGATAATGAGCCAGATCATCACAGCAGACAATACTCAGGTAGAGGAGCTGTCCCGTGGATGTGGGTGGTTTCAGAGAGGGGATGATGGGAGTTCACTGAGGTTCAGGACCACACCTGAGCAGGGCCCAGGGACACCCAGCTCCAACACCTCTTCCAGGTAAGGGGAAGCCATGGAGGAAGGGTGCAGGCTGTGTGCCAAGGCAGGGCAAGCCCTGGAAAGCAGGTGTGGTCCCAGTTCCCCCCCTAGAGCACAGCACGTGCCCCAGCATGCCATGTCCTTGTTTTTGCTGCTTCATGCATTTGTCCTAAAAATGCACAACACACTCCAAATCTCCAAAAGCCTTCCTCATCCAGGAGAGCCCCGCAGCTCCTGTACCACATGCAACCACAGAATGGTTTGGGTTGGAAGGGACCTTAAAGATCATCTCATTCCACCCCCTGCCATGGACAGGGACACCTTCCACTATCCCAGGTTGCTCCAAGCCCAGTCCATTGGCCTTGAACAATTCCAGGGATGGGGCAGCCACAGCTTCTCTGGCACCCTGTACCAGGGCCTCCTCACCCTCACAGAGGAAATTTTCTCTCCAATATCCCATCTAACCCTGCCCTCCAGCAGTGGGAAGCCATTCCCTGTGTCCTGTCCCTCCAGACCCTTGTCTGAAGTCCCTCTCAGCTCTCCTGGAGCCCCTTTAGGCACTGGAATGGGCTCTAAGATCTCCCTGGAGCCTCCTCCAGGCTGAACAGACCCAGCTCTTCCAGCCTGTCTCCACAGTACAGGTGGCTCCAGCCCTCAAAGCATCTCTGTCACCTCTGTATTCCCTCCTCACTCAATCCAGCCCATCTCTGGAGACACACAGTCCCTGAGGGACAGGTAGAGGGTTCTACAGTAACTACTGCTAAAACCTGAGGTGTGTAAAGCTCTGGGGAGGTCATGACCAAAGAGATTTTATTACTTTTTGTGTTTTGCAAGACTCTGTAGGAAATCCATTTCATCATAAAGCAAAAAGAGGCTGCATAGAGAGAAAATACAGGAAAAAGCATCAGAAATCAGAAGCAGAAACCAGTGAAGTCTAAGGCAGAAACCAGGCATAAATCTTTGGAACACTGGGAGTGATCACAGGGCACATGTTTAAACTAGATCACAACTGATAGTTCATGACATTATCAACACAAAAATAATCATTGTCACCTGCTGTCCTTTAGTTTAACGTTTTCACATCAGTTGCAGGTGGGTCAGGTTCCTCCAAGCCATCCATGCCAGGAAACCTTCCTGGTACATCCCCAGGCCACAATGGGACAAGCTAATTTTTAGTGATCCTGGCCAGAGTGTGCTTTCCAGGCACACCTTCCACAGGCACCCAAAAATCATCAGCACTGACATAAGCAACTCCCAGTGACCCAGGCTGCCAGCAGTGTTGGTTCCTGCTGAGTCTGACCAGTGGAGTTAAGAGCAGCACAGCTCAGGAGAAAGGATTAGTAACAAATTTATACTGCAGTGGTCCAGTTCCATTCCAAAGCCCCTCTTGGGTGAAGGGCAGGACCAGGCATGCAAAGATCCCCAAAATTATCACCAAAGCTGCTGCAGTTGTCTGGAAACATTTGTTTCTGGAGCTGCAGGTCCCAGTTTTCCAGCACAGCCCTGTCTCTGTGCTGTTCCCATTCCCAGCACTGCAGCCCAGGCAGCATCTGCCCCCTCAGCTGACAGAACTGACATTTGCACATTATTTTCCAATTCTGTGTACTGTCAAATATTTCTGATTTCCTTATAAAGACAAAATTAAAATATTGCCCTTCAGTTGTTTTCTCTGCTGATCTTTACAAACAAAATGATGAGTCAATGAATGGTTTGGTAAGGGACAGGTTAGCCTGCATTTCTTTAAGTACATCTCCAACCATCATGCAAGGGCTTTTCAGGTAGCCAAAATATATATTAAAAAAAAAAAAAAAAATCTGAATTTTTATTTGAACTCCAGCAGGTGGCAATAAAATCACCTGTAAAGAGCTGCTTGGTAATTTTTAAAATGCAAGAACTGCATGCCATGAAGAATTTTCTCTATGACTGATCAAGTTAAATTGTCAGGGGCAAGAAAAAAAGTAAAATACTGAGAACATAACTCTGTTCTAGCTCTCTTGGAGCCCCTTTAGGCACTGGAAGGGGCTCTGAGGTCTCCCCCAGGCCTTCTCCAGGTGAACATTTCCCAGCCTGGCTCCAGAATAGAGGGGCTCCAACCCTCACAGCATCTCTATGGCCTCTTCTAGACTCTGTCCAGCAGTTCCTCGTCCTCCTTGTGCTGGGGACCTCACAGAGGGGGATGCAGCACTGCAGGTGGGGTCTCACACAAATACAACTTACACATGAGAGTCATTTCCAATTCACAGGTGCCTTTAGAAAAAGCAGGATTCACACAATCAAACACAAACACAAAACAAGTTTATTCCTGTGCTGGTGGACTTGCAGGGCTGGGGATGGCTCCTCATCTGTAGCCAATGATTCCTTCAGGTCAGTCTTGATTGCAAAGTGTCTCCTCTCTCCTCATTAAAGTGATTTGCTTGGTTATTCACAGGATGAACATCCTCCATAATAGGAGACATTCACTGAATTTTGATTGAATGGAACATCACACCATCCTGTTCCCAGGGATCAAACTGCCTGCCAGCAGAGCACACCAGGGGCTGTGCTCAGGGACTGCACACACACCACTGACACCACAACGGGCCAAAATGAGACATTTGAGAAAATCTTGTTTGAGGGGGGCTAGAGCTGAATCAAACACCAAAACTTTTGGATTTTAAGTTGCCAAACATGTTTGGTTTTGGATGTCTTTTTAAGTTGCCAAACATATTTGTTATAGGATTAACTCTAATCCTGTTTTCATGGCCAAGTCTCCAGAATAACCTCATGCCAGCTTCTTAATTTACACTTCTGTAGTAGCTGTTGTTAGGAAACTACATTCCTGCTATTCAGCAAGATTAGTACAATGCTGCATGTAAAAAGGATTAAGCATAGGAAAAAAGAGTGTGTTTCTGGGGGATTCTGGTAATGTCTGCCCAGCTGAACTGAAAAACAAAGCCAAACTGATCTCCACGACATGCCAGAACACTGCTATAGAAAAAAAAGGGATTTTGAAGTCAATACACACATGCACATGATTTTTCACCTCTTGAAAACAGATCTGCACAGGCACACAGGCTACCTTCCATCCTCCCTGGAAAGAACCAAATGGGGGAATATTGAAAACACACCAGTGGGTGCATTCTACTCTTCTCAGTTCTCCTTTGAAACAAAAACTAGCAAACCAGGGTAAACCAAACTCTTGGTATTCATGTAAGTGCAAGGTAGCTCACCTTCACAAGGCTGAAGTTTCCCCACAGGACTTGGCATTTCACAGGAACAAAAGCCCAAGATCACAATTTCCCATTTGTTTCACCAACATTTCCCAGGCCAACATTCAGAATTAATTTTTCTTCATGAGAAATTTCTTTGATTTTGCTTACAATGGTTTTCTGTCTGATCTTAAGCATCAGGATACTCCAAGGAAACACTCAAAACAGAGAAACTACTAGCAAAGGTCTCGTGTGGATGTAGCAGCTTCAAATAAGGTTTTTATTCCAAAGAAGCAGTTATGAGTTTCTTTTCTCCTCCCTGCATGATCCAAAGAATACATCAGAAGGATGTACCTAACACATGGGAACTTGGACCCTTGGAAATCAGCCACAAAGCAAAGACTTCAAAAGATGTTTATTAGGAAAACTGGACATTACAAGAGGGCCAAAGAGATTGTACAGGGCACGTGCAGTTTGTGATACAATGGAGAGAACAAGAAAACTCTGCAAATACAGGTAACACACCCACCTTCAATGCTCAGGTCACTTGCCATGAAAGGCAGGTGCTGGGGTTCTTCAGGCAGGCAGCCAATCCCTGGGATGTTTCACATTTCCTGCAGAAGTACAGATTGCACACAGAGCTTTATTGACCATTAAAACAAAATTGCTACTCAGGAATTCCTACATCCAAGTCGGGGCATTAATATACTGTACCTCATAAAATGTTATTTCTTTGTCTGCATTTAAGGTCATCTAGATTTCATGTTCTTATAATGCATTTTTCCTCACAGATAATAAAACCTTGCTGTCTACACATGATTCTGCCTAGCAAGGCATATCTGAGACTGCTTTCTTAGCTAAGGAAGGGATCCAGATTTTATTACCTGCCAAAACAAGGTAATTCAGAGGTATTGACAGGCAAGTCCTTTACAACCCACAGCAGAGAATTAAGATATATATTAGCTAATGCTTTTATTAGGCTTTAGAACAAACATGTCCTAAACTTTACCAAACCCAGGAATTCTTGTCTTTAAAGCACAGCTAACAGCAACCAGCAATCCCCCATCACAGAGTGGAGAGCAAAACTCACTGAGCTCAGCAGAGAAAAATGAGCATGACCAGCTCAATAGTTTCTAGCAACAACTATGACACTAACACTAATTCTCAATCAGGAAAATGAATAGGAAAAAATATCTCACTGAAAAAATATTCACTGATTGGTGAATTTGCATTTGTGTCTGTATCATAAAGGACAAATAAATACTGCAAGAATGGTTAAAAATCTAATTCTCAAATTAGTCTCTTCTCCTCCCCATACACTATATAACAAATGCCCTGTTTCTTGCCATTTTGTAATAGTTTTAGCAGCTGTCTGATCAATCTGACAGATGTCCATAAATCCAGTATCTGTCCATAAACTTCAAGGATTGTATCAGAAAAAGAAAACCCAAAACAGATTAGCTATCCAGAGCTTGGTTTCAACCCCTTAGCCCCCAGCCCCAAGCTCTAAACTTACCTTCACTGCTGCAACATATCTGTTGGATATGCTATAAATAAAGACAAACATTTCAATCAGCACTGAAATTAATCAATGGAGAGAACCACAGCTAAGACACACAGCACCTAAGCCTTCCTCAGACATGTCAGACCACCAGGACCAGATAGGAGTACCTGCCACCAGAGTGCACATCACAGTCCATGCTTTAGTGCCCATCACAGTGTCTATCCTTCATCATCTAAAAACAGACCAGAAATAATGGCATTTCAAAGAGGAGAAAGTTATTAAAACAAAGAGCATAGATCCTGCAATCTTAGCCCATGGAAAAGAGGGAGCTGGCATTCAGCAGATACAAAAGCAGCAAACATGAATAAAACATAATTCACAATCTCAGGAAAGGCTCTTCATGAACGTGGTGAATAATTTGAGATTGCTAGGTAGTAATATTAATATGCAAATAGTTAATCAACTCTCACACACACAGTTTACAGAACTGCAGTGAGCATGAGCAGGTGTTACACCATCCTCCTGCCTCTCTATAAAACCAAAGGTAATGGAAACAAAGTCACCTATTTCACATGCCATCAAATATGCCAAATTACTGATGTAGACTTGGAAAGATCTTTACTGAGTTTTTTCCAAAATAAGCTACAACTCTTTGCATCACACAATTATCTATAAGCTAAATCTTGACTGAATCTGGAAACAAGAATGCAGGTGATGTTCACCTGAGCTGCTGCTCTAGCTCACTAAAGGAAATGTGACATACTGCCAGAGCTGATTTCAGCTGCTTTTACACTCCAGTTTTTGCATACCAGTTTAGAGGTTTGGTCCATGGTAAGTAATGAATATACACATTTCTTGACTTTAGCAGTAAGGCTTTCTTCTTTTTAATTCTGTTCCTCCTGCTATTTTTTAGATGCTTCTCTTAAGCATGCAGAATAAAAAGAAATCCCAGCTATTGTGGAACAGATCACCATCTTTTCCAAACTGCCATTAAGGAGAGAGAAACTGTTCAGAGATGGGTCAACCTGAACATCCTGCAGATGAGATAAAATGCAACAGTCACTTCACTAACATCTGCTCAGGCAATTCATAAGATTGTGCAGCAGTGACATTAACTGGTGTTTGCTTACTCTTTTTTTAAGACAAGGCAAGGATTGAAAGTCTTAAATCATTCTGATGTACTCTCGTGAATGACAAATAAGTGGCTGCAAAATTTTGTGTTGCTTATGTAAGTGATGTTACCTGTCAAGGTGTCACCAGCAAGGTGCTACTGCAGGAGGGAGTGCACTACCACACTCCCCAAGAGCATCTTCTAAGACTAACAGCCAAAAGCCCTGAACACAAATCAGCCAATTCCAGAGAAACTTGAGATTTTAAGATTCAAGAACTGTGATCACAACATCCTATTTCTCTAAAAAATGCATGAAGCCTGAAGAGATCAAGAGACATAAACTAAGCCAGGCTGATGATACAGCACATGCCAGAGAGCAGAGATCAAAGAAGCCAGAGGAAAATCACTTGCCTCAAATGGATGCAACCAACAAATAACTGTTCCAAGAAGCTGTGAAGGTTGATGGGGTCCTGCCATCACTGCTGCTGATATAAAGCTCCAAAACTCACTCAAACCAAGCTGACTTCTGGATCTAAAACTCTTGGGTGACAAGACATCCAATTTGTATCAGAAAGGGTTCAGACAACAGAGCAAAACCACAAAGTCAAAAAAAGCTTGATCTCATCCCTCCTGTTACCTCTGGTAATGCTCTGGAAGATGGAAACTCTTCCAACTCAGCAGTGCCAGGAGGGCAGCACTACAGAGATGGGAACACCTCAATGGAACGGGAAGGTTTTTAGAGTCAACAAAGCAGAATCACCTCTAACAACACCACCTCAAACATCACCTACTACTGCCACACCTCAGACATTACCCTGGACTCTGAGTGATGTCAGGAGGTCCTATTCATGGACAAAACCTACCAAAAATGAACAAAAGAACTGTAAATATTTTACTTATAGTGAACATAAGCCAGGTAGGAGGCTGGAAGACCAAGCCTTGAAGAGCCATCATGAAAAGGGGAAAAGGTCCAAGCCCAAAGAGGAAAGGGTCACACATGAAGTGGTAACACAGACAAGCACAGACCTCTGTGGCAAAACATAAAAGCTGAAAAGCTGCAGGCAAAGCTACACTTTTTGTTTGGATTTTGGCAAGAGCAGGAACTTCCCTGAGAGAAACTGGAAAGGATGCAGGTGTATAGGGCCTGACACCTTTGTGACCAAAGAGAGAGAGGCTGCAGGCATAGGTCAAGCACAAAGAAAGCAAGGGTTGAGCAAGGAAAAGGTGCACCAATGCCTTACCTCTCTCCAGCTCTCAAGGGCTGCCCTCCTTCAGCCAGGTCATGCAGCTCTGTGCTGCTCTTCACCAGGTATCAATGGGCAAAACACCAGAACTATTTGGTTCAATTCTTCTCCCAACCCAAATCACAGGTGAAAAAAGCAGGCACTGAGCTCCACTTCTGAGAACACAACTGATTTTTATCCTCCTCTGCCTCTCTTGTGTCAGTCTCACAAATATTCCACCTGAGCCTTGCAAAGCAGCAGGTACCTGAGAAGGCACTGAGAGTCAGGTGACACCCAAAAAGGCATTTTCAGACAAATATAATGAGCAGTTACACAAACATTTCTCTATCTCACCTCTGCTAAAAGCTCATTAAAACCCAGCTTCCTAATCACTTCAATTTAAAATACAGAAAACCAGGAAGATGTGAAATACTTGGTTTTTTTTTTTCCCTTCTTAAATGCTAGCAAGGATAATCAGTTCTAAACTCTGAGGTAAATATGAGCCAAGCCTTCTGATCATGCTGACTACTGGTGCATGATGAACCATAAGAGATTGAGAGGGACAAAGCCTATGTCCAGGAAATGTAGAAAATACCAAGAAAAGGAAAAATATTCAAAAAATGTAGCAATAAGTATTGAGAGTCTTCTTCTGTCCAACTTCTCTACTTGTCAGTTACTTCTTTTTTTATTTTTTCCCCAGTGTAAGGTTACAAAGGGGCACTGAGCAGCCATCTACTGGTATGCCCAAATTCCTTCAGTCCAGATCCAGCTGAAATTTGTGTGCAACACTGTAAGAAGCAATTATAAATACTTCCAAAACAAGTTTTGCCTGAGCAGTTTCAATTCAAAAACGACTGGGGTAAAAATAAGCTAAGATATTTAAGTAGTGGAGCACATCTTGAATATTCCAGGTATTATTCTAACAAGTTTAAGAGCATGGTACCCAGGCCAAGAGTCCAGGATGTGACTGATACTTGTGCTCTAGTAATGCCTTTCCACCTGTTTCCTGTTCTGCCAGACATCAGCCAGCAGCTACATCAGTCAGGCAGTGAAGAGCAGCATTGCCCTGCAGGCTACAGCCCTCAGCACTGCCACAGGCCAGGAGTCACCTACAGGGAAATAGGAATTTTGCTAGATTTTTGTAATTTTAAAAGCATATCCAGGCTCCAACTGACTTCATACTGTGCCACAGCTTTAGTATCCCAGTGTATGTGTGCAGAGGCTGTAATACCTGATGGCAAAAAGGAAGTCCTGAAATCCTTTCAGGAAAGCCAGCAATCAAACTTCTCCACACATACAAGGAGAGGTAACTTACCAACTCAATTCATACAGCATCATGAATGTTCTTCAGGGATTATGAGATGGGATGAGAATGGAAGCTAAAACATTATTAGTAGATAAAGGGGTCCAGGCTCTTGTGTACTGAAGATATAAAAATGAGTTTTAACTTTTCAGAGTCTGATTTCTGATTGCTGTTAATAACTATAGTTTCTAAAATAGCTTATTTAGACAACTAATAGAGAAAAAAAAAGTGTGCATTTACAAAGACACAGGCTTTTGCTTCTCCTTTCATTCTGCCACCAGCCATCTTCTTACAGGCAGCTGTAAGACACCTGCACTGGCTGAACTGTTTTAATGACAGGACTGAACCATGAGTGTAACAAGCAAATGAACATCTAATCACACTTACATCTCAATTTTCATCAAGCAATCCTATCTCTGTAAGTAACTGTAATCATTCTCAGGCTCTTGGTATTGAAGTCTGATTGTGGGCTTTTTTTCTCACTAAAGGTTTTGTGGTCTCACTTTGGAACAGAGAAGAATTTTTTGCTAACACAAGCAGAGGCTCTGTGCATCAAAAAGGAGTCTGTCTTTGCCTTGAGATCCACCTGGCTTTGCCAATCCCACGCTTCCTCCTGGAAGTCTTCTTACATATTTATACACTGCAGTTCCTCCGTGCCCAGGGGATTAATCAATTCAGGCATCATTATCTAATTTTCACCTACCAACACAGTACCTGACAATAGAGAATCAATGTGAATTATGTACCCCATGTTTCTGTTACATCAAGAGCAAAGTTCACAGTCTCTATGGCCAGATCCAGCTCAGTATCTGAAAAACATGTATTTTTAAATAGAAAAAATAGTTACACCAAACATCCTTGTGGTCTGTCCTGCATTAATTAACTTATTACTAGAGGCTTTGCAAGAAATACACAACGGTTAAAAAGATGTAAAACACACAACTTCTTTGCATTTCAAGCTTGTAGGAGCTCAAAGTGAAACAGCCACAGAAGACAGCACAGACATAATTTAGTGTTAGTACTTCCTACTCCTCTTCTGGTTACCCAGCCTACAAGCAAGTTGCTACTTTGGATTTGGATTTCATGCTAGGAAAAAGCTGTTCCATTGCTGCTGTGATTTTCACCATACACTTGTAAAGCACTTCTCTCCTGTATCCTCTCTCCAAAGGATAAAGTCCTAGTGGGAATAATCGAGCTGAGAGGAAGAGATGAAAATGGAAAGATACAGCCCACTGCAAGCATTCTCTTAACAAAAAAAAAAAAAGCTTATGTTACTTTCTTATTAAAAACCCTACAACTTTACCAGCTTTCTTCTCCCTATCTAAATACTACTGCTACTTTGTACCTAGTCATCATATTTAGAAAGATTTAAGACATAACGACACAGAAGACTGAGACCACATCATCAGACTACATCAGATTTCTTTTAATGCAACTTTGATATTACTGCAAGTGTTCCTTTAAGTGCTATGCAAAATTCCTCTGAAAACTTTTACTTCAATTCAGGGTTTTAGACTTCACATACATTTTTGCTTCAAAAACCTAGGATGACTTTATTTGCCTAATATGCACAGCTCAGAAGTGGAGTCTACTGGTCTGTGATGGGCATGTTTTCAGGAAAGCAACATGACCCACTCCAGAAGCACAGCCCAAATGTGTTCTTCAGAGATATTACAGGGAGACTGAAGTCAAACAGCAAGCTCCTGCAGCATGCTGCCTGCCAGACACCTCCAGAGCACATTTATAAGAGTCCTTCAACAAGATCCTGTAATGCACAAGGGGTGCCACCATTTTTCCAGTCTCTGGATGGAATTCCCCCCCTCATCCATAGAGATCTGTGTCACTTGCTTTATTCCCTGTCTACAGTAGAAACAGCAGCCACTACCTGCATCTCACATGCATCACTCATTTCTCCTTGTATATGGGCATTATCACCAGATTATTTTATTCTTTAACTGAAAGGAAAACCTACAAATAGGTTTGAGTTGTCCTCAGCTGGGGAATGCTAATAACAGAAGAGCACTGCTTTTCACATATTCCTAAAATGCAAATTTCCATTATTACTTATTCCTCAAAGAAGGGGTGGAGCTAATCACAGCAATTAAGATTAAAACAACCAGATTAGTTTTCTTCCATATGTATAAATAAACACTCTGCCCATCCCACACTGCACACATCTCACACCAGAAAAACCACAAGGAACTACTCAAGTGCTTGCACATCTGTATCTCACTTCAGCAACTTCTACTGATACAGCCACACATTTGATGCTCTTTAGCTTCTATTTTAAACCTCAGCCTAGCTGCTAAAAGGATTTTTCAAGCTATTTCCAAAGAAAGAAAGAAGATGACCTACACTGGTGGAGACACCTCTGTGGCCACAAAGCCTCCCCAGAGAGGGGAAGGTGCAGCCTTCACTGCACAGACCCCACTTTGGCCCAGTGAAATAGATTTAATTTGTGACCTTTAGATTTTTCATGCTACACTGCAAACCCTTCTGAACCCATTCCTAAGGCATGTAGATGAAAAAATCTATTTGACATGAGAGAAAAGGCTAGAACTTTACAACCAAGAGTCAGCCAAGTAAAAAAGGAGAGGGGGAAAAAGCACATTTATTTTCTATGAACTGCCATGAAAGAAACATAGAAAAGATTTAATGCTTACCAGAACATTAAAGAAAATATATGTTCTAATGCTTCACAAGCATGATGAATGAAGAATGATGCATGTTTTTTAGCATAAAATGATTTTATGAGCAAACTGGCTCCTAAGTGCATGCCTGTATTTCTAATCTATCATCTAGAAATGCTGACAAAATTAGTAACTCACGTTCTCATACTTCATGTAGATAAGGAATAATATCAAAGAAATTTGAAGAATCCTGCCATATTTTCACCTTTACATACCACATTAAAAATAATTTGAAAAACAGCAAGGTCCATTCAAAAAATCTCAAACCTTGCAGCAGGGCTTTGCATCTGCACCAGCATCTTGTTGGCTCAACAGATCCAGGCTTTTCTCCTCTTTCTCTCTACATAAGGAGACAAGTACAGGTGAATACCCAACCAACAGTGGGAGAGGAAAGGAAGAGCAGAAGTGAGAAGCTACAATGCTACCATTAAGGGTTTAAGCATCCTCATTTCTCAGGAACCTTAAATTCAATGTCTCTACTCATAATTATTGCTTTGTACAGTATCAGAGTAGCAAGAACTCCTTCCAAAAAGCAGAGTTAAAACAAGAGGAACAGCACTGATGGTCAAGTATCAGTTTGGATCTGAATGAGAAGCAGCTGAGAAATCCTGGCAAGTTCAGCAGAACTGCTACAGACTCACTCTTCCATCTGAAATTGAATTTTGCCTCTGACCTATGTGTTCAGCTCAGCAGTGCTTTATCAGAAAGCCTACAGACTACTTATTAGATGTAATGCAATGTATTAGCATCCTGCAAATGTACAGCAATTTGGAAAATCAAAGCTACAGAACTCCAAACCAACATGTATAGCATAAAGACTGACTAGGTATTCATGAATAGGGTTTTTGTAGTGAACCCCTAAATAATACTAGCTGAAAGGAAATCAGTGGGGCAGAAAAACAAATCTGACAGAAATGGTTATGGCTAAGAGTCATCTATAAAGCTGTGTCTACCAAAAATTTTAAATTGAATCCAGAACTGTTTGGAAACAGGAGAATAAAGGTGGTTGCTCAGCTTTCTGGAGTAAGCATGACTCCTTATTTATGAGCTTACTGCTCAGCTATCTGGCTATTAAAGGATCTTTTTCTGATCTACACTCCCCCAGTTTTTGACCCTGTTGAACTTGACTTGCAGAATGCTAGTGTGCTGATATTCTCCTGGCTTAATTTTTAGCACTGTACAAGATCTCTGGATTCCCAGCAGAGCTCTGTGAACACCTCACCACAGCCCTTTCAACTCTGACTTTCCTGATACTGCATCAAGGACACTTCCAAGGTGGGAAGAGAATGCCCACTGAAGCACAAACAGAATTATAAAATACCTAAAAAGTGCCCATACCAGCAAAAACAGAAAGCAAAAGGAATTCACAGTTCTTTTCCTGGAGTGGCACACTTTGGTAAGAGGCCCCAGGCTTGATGTAGGACTAGAGCCATCCCTGCCAGTAACTCACATTTACTGAGAAATGATCCAGCTGTTCCTGAACTGCTGCATTAGTGGGGTGTTTCCCAAACCTCACCAGCTACCACCTCCCTGCAAGGACACCACTGCAACTCCTCTGCCCTTCCCAGGGGGAGAAGGAAAAGGTGCCCAGTCTGCAGGGTGCTGTGGGCACAGCCATGCTGGCTTTCCTTGTTTGGGACTTTGGGGTTTGGTAAAGGTTGTTTGGTTGGTTTTGACTTTTTTAAGAACCACAACTATTTTTAATCACAGGACTTTTAGCCCATGCAGTGTTTCACTTCCCTTTTTCTGCAGCAGTTAAAGCAGCATAGCAGGAAACTTCAGAACAGTAAGAGGCATCCATTGTAAAGACAGCTGAATGCTCTCCAGAATTAGATTCCTTTCTCATCATGAAGTTAATGCTTACACTACATCTCCTCTGAAATTCCAGCTGGGTATGCACCTTCTGCACACCAAATCTGAAATATCTGAAGGTATGGCAGAAAGAATAATGTCATGTGAACAGGTGCTGATGCAATAGATACTCATTCCTCGACATTAAACCAGAAATACAATTACCTCTCACAGGCTGCTGTAAAAATTTAAAAACAAAGAGAAAAAACTGTGTATCCTACACTTATATAAGCTCTGCAGGAAGTTCAGCAGGAAAATCCAATGAGAAGACTGTATGCTCACTGGTGCTAAGGAAGGAAAAAAGTGAAGCTTGTGTCTGAAGCAAGGGCAGAACTGGAATTTGGTCTGCTTTTCATTTTTTTTTCTTTTTTTTTTTCTTGCATTTAATGCAATTTGGCAGCTTATGATCACATAAATATATACTGACACTGTGTTTTGAACTCATAAACTTCACTGATAAGAGACTGATGTTGCATGAAAGGAGTATGTCCCATTCCCATTATTTCCAGCTATCTCCAAATTCCACATGTGTAAAAGCCAATACATTCAGTGGTTTTTTTCTCCTGTAAGGACCTTGCTATCTGCTTCCTTTCCCAGAGACAGGCCACCTGAGCATGTGCAACACATCCTACTACACTCTCAGTAGCTCTATGGGACATGCAGATTGGAAAATCCAGAATTAAGAGATCCTCTTTTTTCTGTTTACGATCTTTGAAGTGAAACAACATTGATGACTTTGTGTGATCATTACTGTTCTCAGGTTGGGGTACGCCAAGTAAAGTTTATCTGGAATTAAACAAACACTTCATTTCTGAAAAATCCTTACAAAATACCTGTACTCACCAGGCACACTTCTTCTGCAGTTGGTGTCAGAACTGGCATGCTATTCAGTCCCACGGAAAACAATGACTGCACCTGGAATGCTCCTCTAGCCTAGTAAGCTTTTCCAACTTCTCTGCTCCTTTCCAAGTACTGCATGAACGTACAAGCAGGAAAAGACAAGTCTGCTGGCTGAGGAAAGGTGCAAGATGAGCAGGTGCCATGGAGAATTCAACATGTCCAAGTATTTGATTTGCAAACCTGTTCTTCAGCTTTTGGTATTTGTTTGTCTAGAATCAACATATGCCCTCCACAAAATGAGATGATTATTAAAATCCAGTGGGATTTTGTAATGGGGTCAACTACAACTGTCCCTCGGTACAAAAGCCATTCTCTCTCAATTAGTGCCTTCTAAGTATTATCATGTTTAATATGTAAATGATTCAAACTCATGATATGCCAGTTTTGTTATTTCCAAGGCAAAATTTTATTATTTTCCAGAGATCTACTTGGACACATTTCTTAACAGCATTCTTAAGCTTTGAAGAAGTGTGCTGCAAATTCTTTGCTTTTCCATGGTTGGGGAAAGAAATCCAACCCATACCTGGATTTGATTAAAAAGGAAAAATTTAAATGTTCAAAATGTTTTATTCTTCCAGCACCCCTAAAAGGGCATCCACCTTTCTTCTGAAGTGCAAGTCATCTTTATTTTCAAATTAATTCCAAGAACCTACGCCATGCCTCTCTTGAACGTGGACAAATTTAACCTCCACCTTTACCTTCCACACTTGAAATCTCTCCATGGTTAATGGCAGATTTTGAAAGCTATTCCAGTGGCTCAGGTGTGTGGAGCTCATAGCCTCCCTCCTCCCATCCCACAGCAACCCTCTGACCTTACTGAAGGAAATGAGAAAGAAAGTTGTCTTACCGATAACTCCAAGGTTATTGTCCCCTGCGAACCCCACCTAGCAAGTCGACATCATGACATGTCAGGTCAGCCTCAACCACGCTTCCCTGATAGTCAGGTAAAAGGAAGGAGTTAAAATACAAAATTGGCACTTGCAGATTTCTGGACATCAGAAAATATATTCTGAACTGTCTTTCAGAGCTTCTGGTAACCTCCAAGTTGTTAAAACATTTCTTCAGAGGGATTCTCCTGTTCTAAAATTTCAGAAGTTCCTGATCAATAACCAAGTATTGCAGATCCACCTTGACTATTTTATTTGAATGAGACCAAAAGCTTATGGTTTCCCTTTAGTACAAGTGGGTTTTTTTCTCCCTACTCTGCACATTTTGTCAACTAATACACGCTCAACAAAACTGCTCTGGGTTTCAAAGGACAATTTAAGCCAATAGACTACAACAGCTTCATTCAAATTCTAAGTTAACAGAAGCTCTAACTTCTTTTTGTTGTTGTTTTAGAAAAAACAGGAACACAACGTGGTACACTCTTTCTATAAGGCTCTGAGCTGCTCACCCAGTTCACGTAAATGACAGAATTCCACTGACAACCTCCACCATACAAGCAATCCTTAATCACACACATATTCCACCTCAAGTCATGCATGATCAAAGATTGCTGCTAACAGATTCCTAGGATAGGTCCTTGCTGTTCTATGGATGGGTCACCAGCATTTTTGGATAACAATTAAGTCTTGCTGAAAACACAATTGTTCAGTAGAGTCTATAGGTCTTGGTACCAAATATTTTTGAGAGATTTAAGACTTTTTGCTCAGCCCTTCCCATTTAGTTTTCTCCTAGCCTTATAATAAGAGTGCCCTCTGTATTCTTTTTTTCTGTGTAGTTCAAATTACAGAAATGGGCTTAATGTCCAAATGTAGAAGGGACAAAAAGTGGTCAGGTTTTTATACAGAGTCACCAAAATCATGCGGTGATCTTTTACTTCGAGTTTATTTTGGAAAGGTTTAAGCAATGCAATTGTCATTCTTCAATAATCAGACTACAGAAGCTGAGACTTAAAAATAAACCATTGCTAGAAAAAACTAAACCTTTTAACACTTTGAAAAAATGCAAACTATGTTGAATAAAATAGTAAAATTATAACTTGAGTTTAGTAAACTAGCTTGTTAATAAAGTGAAATTAAGTATATAATAACACAGTAGCTGTAAAAGTATTTGCTCAAGTTTTGGAACTGCTAGGAATCTGGTAACTTGCTTCTTAAGTCAAACACCTTATCAATACAGACATTTAAGCAACTGCTATAAATGAGTGATCAAATGATTATTAAAACTCCATTTCATGGCTCCTCCTCCAATGCCAGCAGGACACTCATAAAAGCTGGATATTGGTGTGTAAGTTGAAATCCATTTTCAACATATTACAGAGGATCTTTGCTAAGTTATACTGAAGAAACAATCAAAAGAAATGCACAAGAGTAAATTTAAATTTATTTTTTAACTAGATGTCAAAATTGTGCTGAGAAATTCTTCCCTTGAGTCAGGCATGGTAGCTTTCCACTGTACTACAGTATCTTTGCTTGATAATTTATTTCCATCATTTGATTAAGTTCTTCAAGTTCAGCACACACCACTATTTGAGTAAGCTGTAGCACACCTTATCTAAGGATTAAATAAAAGTACTGCTGCAAATTTAAAAGGTGAATTTGAGTAGCCATTAACCATGTATATCAAAGAACTTGGTATATCTTGTAATTATAAACTTCTACAGAGTTTAACTGTTATGATTTTCAATTATAAAAATGTATAGCTCGCTCCCCATATTTAATAAAACTACTGGTATAAACGGAGATTTGGGCAAAGTGAATACAAGATGCAGCCTTACAGTTCTTGAGGAAGACAATTTTAACATTTTTGTTTGAGCTGTTCTGTAGCCACTATAACTGAGGTGTTTCCTCCCCACTCCCCCCACAGCATTTACTAGCACCTCACCTCTCCTAAGCTAACATGTGCAATATGGGAACACTACCTTCTTCCAAGATGGAGAGGACTTGAAACATGATTCCAATTAAGCTCCTTGTACTAGATCCCCTTTTACAATGAATATTGAAAAGCCAATACTTATTGGGACTACAGGGTTCTGCTCAGCACTACAAGAACTACCAGAAAGTCATATGGATAGGGCAGAAAACCTGTATTAAAACAGAATTACAAATCACATCCTTATCACAAAGCAAAGCCTGAAGTGTATTCCCAGGCAATAGCCCTCTGAGTTCACTGCTCAGGTAAGAAACAGCGAGGACATGATTTGGCCCCATTTACTTTATGAAGTGGGGGAAAAAAACCACCAAACCCCAATATACTAGATATTGATTTTTTAAAAGCCCCTTTAAGCTACTTATGACCAATTCTATTAATTGGAAGAGCCTGACATAGGCAAACCCATTTCTGAGAAGCAGACAGACATCTTTGATTCAGGTCACAACTGAAACCCTGCAATCCCATTCCAGATCCATAGCAGTGTAGGGAAGCTCATCTTACTGGTTATATTCTGACATAACACACTTGAGACACCAGACAGGAATAGAAGACAAAGGGAGGAGTATGACCACTGAAGTTTAACTTCCTCAACAGTCTGTGTTTGGAATGCTGTAAATCAAGTATGAACAATGTATTGGATTTGGATATTTAGAGGTCCGGCAATAGTTTTCTTTAGAGAAAGTATAAATCCGTTTGTTTCTCTCTTTTCTTGAGAAGCAAATGTTCTTCATTGGGGTACAGAATGGCTTAGATGCAACACAAGAGTAATGTCATGATTTGCCAGTTAAAATTGACATCTGGGAATGTCCAAGACAAGGGTCAAAGCAACACATAATATAATGTAGCTAGCAATGCCCTCAAAAGATAAAGTCTTAAACTTTTTAACAGCCTTTATTATAAGGCAGGAGAATTCTAAGGCAAATTGTTCATCATGGCAGAACATCAAATTAAAATGTCAAGATAGAAATAAGCAGAATCTGCAGAGTATGTTTGTGTTATCCGTAGCAAGAATTTAGTGTGCCATAGCACCCAAACTGTAATTCTCATTCCTAGTCAAATATTATTTTAGATTAGACTAAGATGCTCGAGATCAAAATAATTTCCCTGTGTGTTTGCATGCTCAATTATACAGTAAGGCTGGATCCTACCAGAACAGCCTCCACAGGGACTCCACAGGACATCATCAAAGGAACAAAATTAACACCGCTGTAGGATCTGCTTCCTTCTCCACATTAGAAGACTAGATTTAAATTTCATTTCTGTGAATACTTGGATACAATTCAACACTTTTAAATAGGAAAAAAAAGTTTCAAAATTAGATGCCAATATATTATTGAATAGCAATTAAACAGTGAGTGCCTTTTGGGCTGTCTGAAATTTCTCCTAGTTTTCAGTCTGATGTCCACAGTGCTACATGTTGGAAAGCACAGGAAATTTTGCATGAATTTGATCACTCACATAGGCAGTTATACTTTGAAAACAGTATTTTTCACAAGAATTACCAATGAAATAATGTTTTAGGACACAATTGAATTTGAAATAGGTAATGTTTTGAATAGATTTTTGAGTTTTATTGAAATCTTACATGAACAAGAAATTGGAAATACAATCACATCAAGGAACAAATTGCCACGGCTTTGACGTTTTAAGCCAAACAAATTTTGTAGGGCAGATTTTCAAAAAGGTGTGAAGTTATAACAATTTAAAAACACAGTTATCCTACTTCTAGGAATGCAAAACATACAATCATGTTATTTCCAATACAAGAAAACTTAATTTGTTGTAATTTCTTAAAACTACTAAGACAGAGCACTAGCTTTTACTTTTATGTACAGCATACTCCTATGTAATCTATCCCAAATCCAAAAAAAAAAAAAAAAAAAAGAAGAAACTGTCCAAAACCAGAGGTTCTGCAAAATCATGATTGAACAGTGTGCCATTCCTGCTTTTAAACTGCTAAAATGAAGCCTAAAATGATAAAAGCACTGAAACCCCAGATGGAGTTCAGGAATTCTGCAAGCCCAGTAATGTCCAAGTGCGTTTATGAAAAAAAGAAAACTAAGAGACTCGAGTATATACACAATAGAGTGATTCTTCAGCCCAATACAAATGGCAGCCAATCGCTACTGAAGGATGAAACATTAAGCCAATTTTTTTTTTTTTTTTGAAAGATGTAGAGCTATAGCCAATTCTATGTTTCCAATATTCTCAATCCCTCCTCACTTGTCTACTTCCACTGCTGCCCATAAGTATCCTGATAAAATTCCTGGTTGTCATTATTGTAACCATAGTTACCGGCATAGTCACCACCTTGCTGGAGCGGCTGCTGAGCGATGGGTTGGGAGCCCCAATTCTGCTGGTTGTTGGTCTGCCGGCGCTTGGAATCAGGTTGGTTGTACCCATCTGCCTTTCTCTTGCCTCCTACGTTGCCCCCACGGTTGCCCCTGGCTCCACGAGCACCACGTCCTCTCTGCTGCTGCGCGGGGCCCCCTCTCCCCCCCCTGGCTCCTCTCGGCGGTCCCATGGGTGCCCCCCTCTGTGAGTAGCCAGCTCTACCTCTTGGTGGTGGTGCTCCCCGCCCCCTAGGTGGTGGAGGGGCACCTCTCCCACCCCTTCCTCCTCCTCCTCTTCCTCTTATAGCATAGCCATCATCATAGCCGTAATAGGGATCTTCGTAGCCACCACGGTAGTCATGATAGTCATAGCCATAGTAATCATCATAGTAATCTTCATAGCCATAGTAATCTGGGGGATAGCCATATCCACCTCTTCCTCCACGGCCTCGGCCTCTCATAGGAGGTGGCATGCGAGGTGGAGGGTAGTAATAATAGTCTTCATACCTAGTAAGAAAAAAGAAACACAGAATTATCCATCTCCAAAAGCAACCCAAAATGCAGCGTACTGTCGCCCTGATTTTTCAGCCTTCTGATAGTTTACACTGCTGTACTGGAGTTTCTCACGAATTGTAAGATAAACCAAGAGCGATGTTTTGTAAATATACATTCCTTTCCAGGAGGAAAGACAAATTGATGGACTTCTGGTTTGACCAGTGGGGTTGGAGAGGTGTCAACCTTGTCTCCCAGTCGTTGGTCAAAGTCCAAACCCTATTTAAACCCTGAACCCAAAAATAAACCTCCTTCTTTCTCGTTTTACAACCTGACAGGTGAGTGTGGTTCTTTTGTGTCCTCTGGTGACAGTGTACATTTGCCCTTATTTGATGCTGTTTTACACCACAACGACACAAACTTTGAGATTCAGAAGGCTGAAAATGACTTTTTTTTGGGACGTGTCTCTCTTTTATACTATTTTACACAGGCCAATTTGAAAAGGCAAACCTTTTCAGTCACATTGGTCAGAGCAGAGGGACATCAAGAAGTCCCTCCTAGGAAAAGGAATGAATAACAAAGGTACAGTTACAAAAACATTACAAACGGGAGAGTTTACACAAAATTCCCTGAGAAAAGAATTTCACAAAACCAAAACACCTCAGGCATGGAACCAGGGTTATTCATTGACAACACACAACATGGAGAAAAGTTAAGTCAAGTCATTCAGGCTGCTCTAAAGCAGCCCCTGTTTGACAGCACAACTCCACTCTGCAGCATTACCGCGGTGCGAGGGTGACACTCACGCAGTGCTCCGGGAGGCCTGTCTGGCAGCCTGACGTTCTTTCCTTTTCTTATCCGGTGGCTTTGCTAATACTATTTCAATTTCTTCCCCTTCTATCTCTTTCCCATTCATTTCATTCATAGCCTGTACAAAAATTAAAAGAAAAAGAACTAAAAATGTTTTTCTGGTTCAAAAGGGAACTAAAACTTACTGCAAGAAACCAAACGGTTGGGCTGCTCCAGGCTGAGCTGTGCCATGTACTTTGCTTTTGTGCTACATAAACAGAATGTTACACATCACTTTTCCAAGTCCCACTTTATTCACCACTTACAGGGAAGCAGTATTTTTTTAAAAAATGTGCTCTTTATAAGATAAAAAAAAGAGGATTAAAACATATTAAGAATTATTTTTATAGAGTCAGACATTGCACCATCAGTTTTTATGTTCCTGTATCTCCTAGGAACCTTTCAGAAATACTCAAGTTCTCACTACTCACACTGACATAAACACTCACTGCACTTACAAGCCTGGAAGAACATGTGCATACCAAGAGAAAGAACTGTTACTTTTGGTATTCCCAGGTAGCTGAATGTGAGTCAAGTGACTGAGAAAATCAAGTAGTTCTGAGGACACATACTTGAGGAGAAAAAACCAAAAAAGATAACTGAAACTTGGTGATCTCATCAAGCAAGCCCTGAATCCTCCAGAAACTAACGTTCAAGTTTTCATGTCAGATACATCCACAAAAAGAACTTAATACATAAAGTACAATTAGGACTAGACCCCCCAGTTCCTCACCTGGAGTTATCTGCTTTGCATTTAACTTTTCTGGGTATTAATATTTGCATTAATGAAGACCTTATGTGTCTGTGCAGCTACATGCCTCAGAAGCATTAGAAATTATGGCAATTTATTTCCAAGAAGGTGTGAAAAATCACTAGACACTAGAATCAATGAGCCAGTTCCACATATTCCACACAAACACCATAACAATCTCATTGAAAGCCAAAACACACCCATACACAAAAATATCTCACAAAGTTCATAAGCCAATTTAGTGGCCATGAAGCAGCCACATGGGCCAGATGTGGTAGTTTCCAGCTTGAGATGAGTATTAGTGATGCATTTGATCTGTGTTTTTCTCAACTGCTACAAGTTTCCAATTGGTGAAATCTAACAGAGCATTTAGCAGGTAATTGTACTGGGAAGGGGCTGGAGAGTGTTTACAGACATACATACAGAAAACCACATCCAGAGGTGTTGCTGACTTGCCCCTTGATACAACAATTTCTTGTCCTCCCTCTGACACGGTCTAAACCTATCCAAACCCAACCTCAACCTCCTTAAATACGAGTGATATTCATCCTAAAGCCACACTCAAAACTATTCTAAAACCTAACCTAGTGTGTAGTAAAACCCTAAGCAATTAAATGGCTATAAAATCATTAATAAGATTGAGTACAGAGCCTTTGAACTGTCCATGTAGCCACATACACCACATACAATACACCTGCTTCAAGACTCCCAAATGCAAAAAACACCTCCTACTCTCCTTCTTGCCCCCATGAACCATGGATTTAACAGATGGAGTAAATTCTACAGAATTCAATACACTGAAGCACAGACAGCAGATATTAATGACCTTCTCAACAGCTTATGGACACACAGGAAGAGAATTCTGAAGCTTACAATAATGATCTTCAATATTTAAAGAGTCATTGAGAAGAAACCACAGGTGCACACAGAGTTAAAAACAGGTAATGCTTAAAGAGCTGCCAACACCATTTTCCTCTCCTTCACAAAGCATTTTATTACCTCCCACTTTCTATTTGATACTTTTGTGACTCCAAAACTACACACAGCCCTTAAATACAGGTCTTTGAGAGACAACTGATACCTTCTGCCAGTGTTTCCTCAGAAAAATTGTCTAGGTTGATTTTTTTTTTTTTCCTCTTCTCTAGACTCTCCTGCATTGCTCTACACCTCTTTTCCAATCTACTTGTTAACTTGCTACAGTTTTGTTCTTTCAAGTTTCACATCCTCCTAGCTACTGAAATCATAGGAACAAAATTATTAGCATTAAAATTCTCACAATGGGAACCTTATTAAATGGGCTCTATGGTTTATGGTATTGAGGTATTTACTGTAAAGTAGTTTCTTAAAATTACTTGTACAAAATAAAGTACTCTCACCAATTCAGCCAGGAAAGAATAATCAACCTACCTTCACTGCTGCACCTCTGTCCTCAAAATGAACAAATGCATAATCCTTCAACTTCTTTACTCTTTCCAGCTTCCCAAATTCAGAAAAGGATTTCTCAAGAATTTCTTCTGTCACAGTAGTGGCCAAGTTTCTTACAAATAAAACTTTTACCTGGTGAAAAAAATGAGAACAAAGCTGTAATCTTTAAAAGTCAAACCTCAAAAGAAACTATCAGTTGGAAAGATATTATTCCCTTGTTTGTTGCATTAAGAAATTTGGGTAACTTTACTAATTCTGTATCTGTTTAAAAAAAAAAAAAAAAAAAGAGTGCCTTGTAGTTACCTGCATGAAGTTTCTACAACTTCTCTCCTTCCACAACCAGAAGAATATCCAACTTTGATTTTCTGCTTCTGGGATGCTACAAATCCCAGCAAAATTTTAGTAACAGACCTCAAGGACAGCCAAGAGTTCCCACAAAACACTGGGATAAAGTGCATCATTCCCCACACTGAACTTCACCTTCATCTCACTCTGGAAAATAGTTTTATGCAATACCTACCTGGCATTGATTACAGCTAAAGCAGAAAATACACAGCCTGACATGTCAATCCAGCAGGAAAATCCTGCACAGGACTAGTTTAGATGTTAAAAATTGTTAATAACAGCATGTTTCCAACATCTTCCAACAGCAACTCCTCTGCAGTGCTCAGACCACGCCATGTGCACAGCTTATTGTGAAAATGCCCTCTAACTGCTTTTTGTGTGTCAAAACTAGCCTTGCTCAGCTGGAACACATCTTTGTCACTATGGCATAGAGAAATTCCTCCCAAAACACAAGAGCATCCAGTGAAGCCTTCACTGACCTTTGCCATGACTTCTGGATCAGGTTCCTCTACTGGATCAGCCCATTCCACTGTAACCACGTTTCCCCAGACTTTTACTTTCCCACTCATCAGGCGTCGGCGAGCTTGTGCTGCTGACTTGTGATCCTCATACTCCAAGAAGCAGAATCCTCGATTCTTCTTTTTATCATCGGGTTGATGATACAAAATTACATCCACCAAACCCTCTGAAAAACAGATCTTTAGTACTGAGCTTCAAATGGAATGAAAAGAAGTCTAGAGTCTACCCTAAAATGCCTTCACTTGTGTTTTGTAATGAATTTGAATTTTACACCTGAAAGGGAGTGGGAGCACAAGAAAAGCAAAACAAATAGCAGATATCCATCCAATTTACCCAGAAACACATCACCTAGCAAGTGAAATTCTACAGAAAAAACTTACCTCACAATTAGGCTCTGCAAAATATCAACCTCAGCAACTCACAGAGTTTAAGTTTTCTATACTTTTAAAATCATTTTTACATCTCTGAAAGGCAGCCAGCACTAACACATGACCTCTCCCCTGCCTCCTGCAGAACCTAGAAGGAACATCTTCCACATCTCTCCAAAAAGAGGAGAGAGACCTAAATGAATATTCACCTTCTGTTTTCACCACTTCCCTGAAGTACTTATAAATAGCAATCCTAAAAAAGAAGCAGGAGGTTAAAGCTCTCCTACAGGAACAAGAGCAAGTGACTCAATCTCTTATCTAAGGCAGAAGCACCCTTTCAGTGATGAGCTGACTTCTCTTCTTCCTAGTTGCTGCACATACTGAAGAATGCTGAAAAACTGGGACAAAAATTAGTCTGTTATTAACTATTTCTCTAATAATATTCCCTCTAAACCAATTCAGTATTCCCTCCTCCCCTTCACTGCTCAGGAATACATTTGCTTTGGGCTCTGCAAAAAACTTCTCCATGTTGACAGCAGAACCTCCTGTAGATCCAGTAAGAAATACAGAGCCTTCAACAGAAACCTAAAACAGGTAACAGAACTGGGACTTCATTTTTTTTTTCTGAGTTCATTTGAGCTGTTTCCATCTCTAATTGTAAAATTACATCATCATTCATTTAACAGTCACTAGAACAAACACGAGTCCATTTACACTCCACCTTAAGATACAGCACATACATGAAATTTCTAACAAAATCAAACTTGGAATCCAACTTGAAAATAGTTTAAATGATATATGAACACATTTGTCAAACAACTAGACCTACAAAACAGAGACTAAAAGGTATTCTGGGACTCATTAAGTCTTACCTGTGACTTTACCAAACTCTTCCAGTATGTTTTCCTTAGTTTTGTTCTTTGGAATTGACCCAACAAATAACCTGTTATTTGCCACGGAGATGCATACTCCAAGGTGCTTTCCAGGACGGATTTCATAGTTGTCACACTGAAAAAAAACAAAGCCACTGATTTGTTTTATCAATATAATACAACACTATGCATAAAAATATCCCCAGATCATAAAATCAGGTATTTTCTTCATCATCTGCTACTTTTATACATAGTATATTGAATTGGGACTGCCAGAGAATTCCTAGAACAGCTGTTTTTGTGTTGGCATTCACTTGGAAGTACAATGCCAAGCTTAGGATTTCCACAAACTTCAGAGGTCCTGCTGAATGGAAAGCTACAAAAAAAAACCCCAAACAGTAACAGGAACAACATGGGACCATACACGAATTGCATGGCATAAATTTACTCATCTACTGTTTATCCCAGACTTGAAAGATCTTTCTAGCAACTGGTTACTGCTTCCTCTGCTGTCAGTCAACTGCTGCTGCTATTATCAGTAAGCAAATGCATGGCATTAAAGATACTGGGAGTTCTTCCTCTTTCCTTAGATAGCTTTGAACACTGAAGGATTGCCAAGACAATCAACAGCCTAAATCAGTCTGTGACCTGGCTTCTACCCTATCCCCAACAGCAGGCATGTTTTTGACTTTGTACATGATAGGACTAAAATATGTTACTGTCAAGATTTAAAACTTCCATTTAAAAAAAAAATCTAGTCCACTGCTCCATGGCTCCCAAGAGGCCTTCAAAGGTACAAGAATTCAGCTTTTTTTTTTTTTTAAAATCAAGATAGACTCTTTTAGGCAAATTTTTCAAACACAGCAAAGAAGATGGATGTTTCATCATCAGCCAGCTTCTGAAAATCTCATGCAATTCTTTAAAAGGTGGTTTTTAGCCATTCTAACTCTAGCTGAGACATAAGCACTAAAATTGACAGCAATACCTTCAGGAACCTTCTTCATTTTCTAGAGGATTAAGGTACCACAGACTATCAAATAAGATCACTTCAAGGAAGACAAAAGCATTTCAGAATTTTGTTTCATATACTGAAGTAATTCCTAACACAGTAAAACTTTTTGTTCTGGTGCCATGAAGTGATTAACCTGAATCTGCTTTACAGATTGTATCTCAGACAAAGCCATTTTGCTTACAATCAATCCCATTCCCACTGGTGCCTTGCTGACACAAGAAGGCCCACATAGGTTTAACTGCTTTCAAGTTTCTTCAGGTTTCAGGTTTCCCTGACTAAGCTTAACTGAGGTGTTCAGATTTTACCTCTCTTCTTCATACCTCATTCAGGATGAGCTGAATTCCACTAAGGCAATTGAGATTAGGCATTTCACCTGTTTTTGGTCCAAAGTATACACAGTATTTCACAGCCATATCCAAAATCTTGTGAGATACACCCCAGTCTGCCCAGTTCTATTTCTACCTCTCAGGCAGAGGCAAGGCCCCAGGCAGACTGCTGTCACTGCCTTTAACCCCCTATATTGCTCCATGTCCTTTCCCAAACTGCCCAGCTGCATGCATGTCAGCTTCCAAGCAGTGAGCAGACAGCATGACTGTAAAGAACAAAAGGCCACTGGAAACAACCAAAGGAACTAACTCAGAGACCTCCTCCATGGCAGCAGCAGCTAAACGAGGCATCTTCAAGTGGCTCTTTACAGTAAAAAGGGTGATGAAACTAAAAACACACTGAAGCTTAAAAAAACGTGTTTTTTATCTGGAATCAAGTAGGCTCCTAACAATCACCTAAGTACTCTGATCAGCCACATTAAAATACAGCAGATAACAGTCTTATAAGTATCTGTACTTACTAATGAAATCAGGAGGCAATTCTTAAGAAAGTAAAATTTTGAGTCTGTCAATGGATGCTTTAAAGACTTCATTACTTAAGAAATTAATGACATGTTTGCTATTTACTTTATATTGACCTGTCTGGAAGTAAGTTAACTCACCAGTTTGACTGCTTCTTGTGCTGCATCTTTACTACAAAAGGTAATGAAAGCATAACCTCTGTTTTGACCAGAAAGAGGATCCATCATGAGACGCAGATCCCAAATTGGACCAGCTTTCTCAAAGAGTGGTACCAACTCATCCTCATAAAGGTCTCGGGGAATTTTACCAACAAAAACCTAAAAAGGAAGAGGAGACTTGAAACAAAGCCTTTTCAGAAATACAAACATCTTTTTAACACTTGAAAATTCCTGGGAAAGGAAGAACGATGCAGACAAACCAGCAGAGCAGAAACATTGCAGTCACCAGTGCAGCCTTTACAGCAGCTGTGTAATTGTATGTCACAAGTGTTCTAATCATCCTGCACAAGGTTTTACCCACAGAAAACTTGGGTTTGTTATTTATATTGAAGAGGCTGTGACTCTTCCCTGCTGAAGAGATAAATGGTTCTTACCTGGTTTTAATTTTGGCAATTAAAAACTAAGACCTTACAAACTATCTAGTTGGGTATCATATGTTAAAGCAGGCCAAGCACCTCCTTGCTCTTGCAGTATTTTCAAATCCCTCTGTAAATTAATCTTCCTTGGAAAGTTACAGAGATGGAAAAATAATTTAATAATAAAGATTTCCATTTAATTGCTTGATGCACATTTTCCACTTTTAATAGATACTGTAGTCTTGTTTCTCATCTGCATTTGTTCCAGCTTCCACCAATGGAATGTTTAATATTTACTTGAGCAAACCTGCAAGTTGTTGTGGTTTTGTTCCTTACAATTAACTTGGGTTAAGTTTTGTTAAGGAGTTCATATCTTAGAAAGATCCCCTCAGTTGTTTAATCACTGCAGCTCTCCTCTGCATTCTCAAAACCTCTTCCATGTTAATACAAACAAAACATTCCAAACATCCATTGAGATCAAAATACATTTATTTTAACTTCAAACATTTTTTTGTAGGGAAAAAAAGCCACGAGTCAACATTTTCCTTCTCAGTAAGGTCTTGTCACAATTGTATCTCACACTGAAGGCACAGCAGAATTTCAGAACTAAAGACACTCAGCATGCCCATGTAAGCACTCATGTAACAAACTCATGAGGAGAATATGACTAACTTGAGTAACATGGAACAAGGTAGGACTTCTAGATGTTTCATGTTATACAGATATTCCTGAAATTCATTTTCCAGAACATTACTTACAAGCTTAGCCTCTCTCAGTTTAGTGTGAATGTTTGACTGAACATTACTTACTGGGGAGAAAATAAAGGAACTGATTTATCACACTAAGTGAAAGTTTAATGGCAGAGCCAAAAGGTTTTCCTCACCATCTCCCTAGAAAGCTTAAGGTATTCCTCTAGATAGGTATTTACACTGTCATTACTTCTAGAACACTTAATTCTAACTAATTTGCAGCTTTTAAAAACAAAACCTCAATCAGCATAAAGCACACAGACCCAAGCAGAGCTTGAGAAGCTACACGCATCAGTTATTATCTTTCAGTTGAAGGACTCATTTTGATTATTCGCCCCCGTCACTAAAATAATTTTCCTTCATGGAATATGAACATTCCCTTTAGAAATCATCCTTACTGTGATACTTCTTGGCATCTTCTTGACAATAAACACAAGAGCTTCAGCATCTCAAAGAATGGAAAACTTATCTATAAATTGAAAGACATTAAGGAGATTGACCGTTTTCTCAAAACTAGTCTGGTGGTTTATAAAAAAACCTCTGAAGACACACAGCAGTCTGACAGAGTATTTCAAGTGTTGAGCATGTATTATAAAACAAACTGCTAGGGACTAAAACCTTGAAGAATACCTAAGTGAAGAAATACAGTTCAACCATTTTCATAACCAAACCTCTGTTTCCTCACAGCTTGCTAGGAAGATGCACAGGTTCAATCATAACCTTAAATTTCCAAATAATTGCTTACAGAGTAGACTTTGTGTTTTGGAAGGAAAAAAAAATATTAAGTCTTTGAAACTCTTCCAACTATATTTTAACTTTAAAAAGAACAGCAGATCTAACATGGGAAAAGAAAAGGCAGAGAAACAAAGATAATAGAAATTTTAAGCAGAACAAAGGAGCAGTGCACAAGTCCCTCAGGATAAGCAGTTATCAGTGTGAGCAAATGCAAAGGACAAAGTGAGTGTAATGAGAGAAGGAAACACCCAAATAACTGCTTTTATTCTCAGCAATATACACCCCAAATACCAAGTACCAACATCCTGTGACCTCACTATAAGCATAATGCCTCACAGTGGAGCAGCAAGTCCCTCAGTAAAAGAACACTCAACATTATATTACAAATCCTGTTGCCATTGTTTTCTTCTTTAAAACCTTCTGCACAGCAGTAATTTTGTCTTTATTACAGAATCACACTCCAAGAAAGTCCAACTGCTCTTAAAGCTCACCCACTTAAAAAAATACCTGGGACTGCTTCACCCACCTAATCCTTTCAGCCAAGTGTTCAATGTGCCAGTCTGTTCATGTTCAACATGCTGACCACCCAAACATAGTTTATTAATACTTTAGTTTTATTGCATAATGTAGCTTTAGCTCTCAAGAGATTCACCTACATCTTGAGAGCTAAAGCTACAATTAACATGCAATGAATTCCACTTTATGTCTTAAAGATTAGTTGGTGTACAGATATTTCCAGTAGAAAGACCTGATGCACCTTAAGAGGGAAGGAAGTCTACCTAGTACACATCTTCAAACCAGTAACAGCACTTGGGTATCCTCAAGAACCAAATGCTTGCTGTTATTGTCACAAGTGACAGCTCTGCATCAACATATCTGAGCTGACACAAGCTACAAGAGCTTCAGTACTATTTATATGAGTTTCAGACAGAAAAAATGCACTGTCACAATCCAAAGGAATACTTCCTAATTTTTTTTATCCCTAACATTGGAAAAGGAGCATATACACTACTATATAACCAGAAGTGTCAGAAATAAATGAGAAGTGGTTCTCAAAAGCTTAAGAAAAAAAGGAAATAAAAAAACCCACAAAAACCAAAACCCCACCTACCTCACTGTGGCAGAAAGTGCCCACAATGATCTCATCAGTTACGAGCAAACATGCTCTGCCTACCACCAAATCCTAGGATCCTGTTTTAATTGATCAGAGCTCAAGTCTACACTTCACAGAACATATAGCAGTTTCAGCAACATGTTCAGTAACTCAGGCTGTCAAACCTGTCTAAGTCAGTAATCAGCCCTTAAACCCCACAATATGCCAGCAATACATTCATTTGGTACAAGTATCATTTCTAGAACTAGCTGGCTGGGGGTTGCTATAGCTTTTAATGCTGACTCAAGGCAGAAGTATTTTTATTAGGGGAGTTTCCACGAGTTACTTGTTCTAGCTTCAGGAAACTTAAATATATAAAAACATATTCTTCATAGAATGAAAGTGCAGCTAAATTTGTGGCTTTGCTGTGAACTCCTAAAGAGCCAAACCACCAGTGGGCAATATACTTAGGAGCAGTAGTCAAGGACTTTCAGTCATGAGAGCAGCTCACTCTAGGAATGATCAGCAAGTCCAATGGCCTGTCCACTTCTGGGCTGACCAAAAGGTAAATCATGTTATTGAAGGCACTGTCCAAATGCTTCTAAATCCTGACAAAACTGGGACACTCACCATCTCTCTAGGAAACCTGTTCAATGTCTGACCACCCTCCTGGTAAAGAGATGCTTCTTTATGTCAGTGAGACATGGTGCAATTAAATAACACTTTCTACATAATCACTAAGTTGGTAAACAACCTCTAAGTCACCTTTCTAAATGCAGAAATAAAACAAAAAACCAAACACCTGAAGCTACATGGCCTCTTTGCAGTGTAGTAGTTGTGTCAGTTTCATTATCAGTCATTATTTCATTATCACGCAATCATCAAGGGTTTTTTCATATAGATGGAAACAAAAGCAAATTAAAAAATCTTTAATTATTACTAGTTTCAGCTGTCTTCTTCAAAACTTTTATGTGAGTATACCTTCATACAACAGCCAAGTCTTTTTCACTGTTAGTACATTGCATGAAACCAAACTAATGTTTAAATTCCATTTCTTGTAAACAGCCTCCAATATCTGGAAGTCACATGTTTACCTACTCATGCATCCACGGTCACTTTTCAAGTGATGGAATATAAACTTTAGGGTGAAACATGAAATCTGAGGATTTAATTTTAAGAAATTTTGCATAGCCTAGATAGTATATCCCACCTCTTTTTTCTCCACTTTAACCTATCTTCCTGTCTTTTGCTGAATACTGAGGTGTAAGAAAGACTAATTAAGACAGAAATAGAAGAATATTTTCCTCTACAGTATATTAAACTTGTAATATAGTTTATTTTCAAGTATTTCCTATTTATGAGTTTGCATAAATATACAAAACAATTATCAGATTAGTGTGTAAATACCAACCTCTGTTCCAATGCCAGGCTGAACACCAGAATATACAGTATCTGGAGGAGGACCCCCATATTTCCTCTGTCCTGTAGTTACATCCAAAGTGTAACCAGTCCGCTCTAGCAAAGCCTGAAAAAAACAAAAAGGGTCAGATTTACAGGAGAGAGGGCAGTGGGTTAAAATATACAGAACAAAAAAAAACATTCCAAGATAAGCAATTCTTTATCTGCTCTTTGCCACACACGACAAGGTATATATGAAGAGATAAAATCTACAAAACCCTGTTGTTTAGTGGGTTTAAAAAACTATCATAAACAGCAACATTTGTTTGATATTACAAGGTTGCTGGAAAGAACTTGTTTGTCTTTTCCCTTATTTTCCATTTTATATGCAGCACCCCAAGAAGTGCAGAACACCAGACAACTGAGACAATTCTTAAACAGATATCAGTGTTTTTATAGAGCTTAAATTTGGGCAACTGTGTGATCAGAAAGAGCTGCACTTCCCACAACCCCTCTCTAAAGAACCTATATCATGCATACACTTCTTTAAAGCCAAGTGTGAATATACTTATCCAGGTGGTATTGATGCTTTTTAAGTTCAAATTCAGGCTATGTACAAGTAATATATCAGTTAGTACAGAATAAATAGTATCTCTAATGTTACCTTAATCTTTGCTTCATCTGGTCCCTTCGTTGATTCCTGTACTTTGCTGCCTTGTTTCTCTCTTTGCCTGTAGGTCTTCATAACTCCACATAAAAATGCACTTTTGTTCTGTAGATACAATTTACAAAATAATTCAATTGTGTGTATGACAAGCCCTGGGAATCCACTGAATCTCACACTCCATACCATGAAGTCACTACTTCAAGTCAATGCAATAAATCAAATGTCAAAAGAATCCTTCAGGAAAATACAACAATTAATTGAACAAACTTGTCAGATTGAAAAAGTCATTAGATTCCAGAGAGCATTTTAACCTATTTTCTCAACTGCACACATATTTTTATTATCTAGGAGCTTTTGCTTTGTGCTCAAATACCTACACATTTAAGGCACTTTTTAACAAACTTGTTATTTGGGTTTGAAATACAATACAGCGACATCAGTGAATAAGTCAGAATTCTCCTGCCAGCAGTGCCAGAACACTATTTATACTCATGTGCTCACACTCCTGGGGCTCTCACCTTACCTGTACATGCGACAGGTCACTTTCTTTAAATTGCTGTAATACAGAGAGGGCTCCTTCTTCATTAAATTCCCTAAGAGCATCAATTGCTCTTTCATCAAGATCGACATAAGCTACCAACCCTAAAAGTTAAAGATAAAGAAGTTACAGATTTCCGTTGAATTTCATACAAACTAAGAACTATGCAGTTTGCTTTTAAAGCAAAAAAAGTTACATTTCATAGCAACAGAATCAGACATTTAATTATATATTCCTACACAAGTATATGAAAGAATATGAGTACAATGAAAAAGTTAAATTAAAATGTATATACCTAAACACTAACTGACATGCAAGATTATATCCCATGTGTAACAGTTTTCTAGCATTCAGGAATGCAATCTGATGCATAAAAGCAGTATTATACACCAGGGTCTGAAACAATGAACTCTGGCTCACTTTTAATAATTTGAATTTTGTTTGTTTATCCCTCATTTTAAGTTCCACACTTCCTTCTCTTGAGTTGAGCTGTTCTAGAGTAAACTGACAGGTGAACATTACAAGAATCCTACTGCATGGGAAAAAGGAGCTACCAACTGATGATCAAATACCTAGGAAGCTCTACCCCACAAAATATTAGGAAGCAAAAATTATTTGTTCACTCTTTTCTCCAGCTTCAAAAAAGCAGGAGCCAGTGAACTTCATGCGTTTCTTCAACAGTGTTTGGGGTTTTTAAACTCATTTTGTTGCTCTATGCAGTTCCAAGAGCGAAAATTCAAAAAGGTATTGTTTTGAGCCCTGCTATGTACCCAAAAAAGCTAATGTTAATTTTACAGGTACAGACTCCCCCAAGAAACACTGGACCAGTTCTGAAGCATTTTCTTTTCAAGGACCTTTACAAGTTGTTGGTTTTTTATTTTCCTTTTGTAGTGCACTTGCATCAGTTGTGGAGTCAGACATATAGACTGAGATTTACACTTTTAAAATCACACATCCAAATTTAGGACAAATATCAAAAACTCCACAAACTTTGCAACAGCTTGATCTCCAAAACACACAGATTATTTCACTGCTACTTGATTTGGAAAATGCACAGTAGTGCCAAGCCCAAGGACTACATTTCAGAAGTGATCCTGCATATTGGAAGGCACCTGTATCTTTCATAGATGATTTCAGCAGATAAAAAAATCACTAAATTCCACCCCAAATTTGGCTCAAGTGTCAAAAGTAGTATGCTTCACTGACAAACCCCTCCACAATGCAAACATCTTCAGTGGCATTAATGAAGTGTAAATAAATGTTTTCAGGTTACTCATGCAGTGGAATTATACTTGGTAGTCAGGTTCTGAGCTGAAAAGCTTTTAAACTCCTTAAGAACTCCTCACAACACAACCTAACTGCAATACATGTTAGAACCCCACGAGTTCCTCTGCTCAGGTATTTATTTACACCTTCTCTCAGACCATCAAGTGCACGTCATCATGACCCACAGTTGGAAAGTGCATCTCTCTAGCCAATAAAAGCTGGCAAAGGCTTGAAGAAAGCTCACTGTGAATGACTTCCAAAAGACATCACCCACATGAGCCAGTTTCACACTGAAGATTGATAAGGTATTGGTTTTGAACTGCCTTCACTTGATCAATGAAATTTTGACTCTTTTCAACAAAAACTGTCATCTTGCCACCCAGGCATTCAAGATAAACACATAGAGCAGTTCTACTGCTTCTTGTAAATCTGGTCACAGAACACACTCTAAAAAGGAAAAGAAAGCCTCTGTCTATAAGATAAAATAGGGTGGTTCTAAAAACAAAATAGGAAAACCTCTGTATATAAAGAAACCTCTTTAGAAGTTGCAGAGACCACTTGCTACCAGCAAGGTTTTACTCGAGTTGCTAGATAGCTTAGTCCTCAACTTTGTTAGTGTCAGGCTGAACGTTTCAGTGTAATAACCAACATGGATTAAACTGTCCACTCAGAACTAGAGAGAACAAAAAATCCTCAGGCAGACTCAATTCAAATGTAGTCCCAGGCAAGACAAACTAGTTGCTTCCCTCACTAAATCACCTATCCAGCCTTTGAGTGTTTTAGAATCACTGTGACAGTAGAAACGTAAAAGCAAAATGATGATTCAGACTGAAGAAAAAAAAAATGTACAGTTTAGTATGTGGAAACATACATCTTCATTTGACTAAGAACCTAGTGCTCTGTGCCCTAAAGCAACTAAGATATCACATACAACTCCAAGGATGTGGCAAGTAATTAGTCAATGTCAAACCCAATTTGCCTTTAGGGAAATCAAAGTAGCAAAACATTCAGAGCTACACAGATCAAAAACAACGAATTTTTAACTCTTAATCTATAAAAATTTGAAAATGGTATGCCCTCACTTTCATAACCAATCAGAAACAAGAAATGCATATTATACCTGTCTGAAATATTTCATCAAGTCTCTCTGCCACCTTCTGTGGGAGGCCTGCCTCTATCAGTGTCTTGTAGTGTTCTGTGTGAGTTACACTGGAAGTATCCATTGGTTCTTCCTCTTCTTTTAACTGTACCGCATTACCATTCACCTGATTAGCCATTTTATTATGCTGCTGGAAAAAATTCAGGAGCTATATTACAATAAGCCAGAAATAACTAGTTTGTAGGACAATGCATGATTTATCTAAACTAATTTGTATACATGCTGCAAAATCACCTGTATCAAGTTTTATTTAATACTTTTTGGATGCAGCTGATCTAAGTTTCAAAAGAAAGTACAACCCTTAATACTGTGGAAAATGTACATGGAAGAATTTACATAACTTTTAAAAAATGTACTTCATGTACATACCAATGTCTAAACTCCATCTACTGATTGTCATTAACTGGTTACCATAGCAGCTAGAATGTATGGGGACACAATAACATCCTTCAGCAAAGACTCAGAAGATCTAGTGCTATTTCCATTTCCCATTTGGCTACTTTTAAAACAATCGTTGAAAATGTAGTGAACACATAACCCTGCAGAGTAGCTTAAGGTATAAAAATGTTAATACTTGTTTCTTGTCAATACTTATTTCCACTTGCTTGGCTTGTTGCCATGTCTTCCTTCAAACCCAACATGCTGCACAAGACTAGCCACACGCTTGCTCACGACGCTGTCAGAGCTCAAGGACAGAAAGAGAAAAATTGCACTTTGATGGACATTGTCATTTGAAGCTGTAAGGCAACAGTTTCCATGCTTTCAGTTTCCCTCAAATAGGAGCTGCACAAATCACAGCTACTATTTCAATAGCATATACCTTATTGGTTTAAAAGGAAGGCATGACTGCAGCATCTTCAGTTCCTTATATTAATAAAAGTACTTGCTTTCAGAATTAACAAACTGATTCCAAATACGTGCCCCGAAAAATGCACAACTATCTTCTCAGACAATTCCAGTGGGCTTTGCCCAATTCATTAAAGACTGTTTCAATTTCCCAATTAGTCAGCCAGCTGATATTCAGTGCTTTCAAATAAAAAGGCTGACAAGACACAATTCAACTACCCGGCGGAGAACATAAGGATGATCAGCTGTTAAGTTTAGAAATTAAAAAAGCCTCAGGCTTTAAATGATAGGGCAGAAGTTGATGAGCAGCAGCGAGATGATAACCAGGTAGACAATGCAGCATGGTTGGAGCAATGCAATTAAGTACTGGAATACAGGTATGAAGATGACTCACGAACACATTTTTAAAAAAATGCTGAGGCCTCAAGCTATTTACTACACTGCAAAACAAGTCTCCAAGCATAAGCACACCTCTAACAGTCCCTTGAACACCCAACCCTTCCAGACTACAGCTCATGAATTTGTTGGAAGATATCCTATGAAGATTTGCAAGATAGAGCAAGGGAAGAAAAAAAACCAAATCATTTTTCTTCAGACAGAAGCAATTTTACTAAAGCTGTCTTATCCTGAAGGGCAATTTTAGAGACATGTAAAGCAGCCTCACACTGTTTCTGTCAGATGCCACTTCTTTAAGCCATTAGTGTGGAAAAGAAAGGAAGTTTTCCATAGCTACATGGCATATATATATACACACACATTCTGTTACTTGACAAAGAGAAATTACTTTCTAACCAATTCAGTTTACTTAAAAGCAACTATAGCCTAATTACAGAAGAAAAACGAATGGTACCTGAAGCTACAATAATGCTTACCTATCCTTAGAGGTATTAACTACCAAAACACTACTGCACATTAATTTTCTGTAGGTTATGAACATCACAGAAGGCAAAACTCAGCTACATGTCTGCTTGCTAGACAGCCTCATCAAAATCTCAAATTTGAAACAGTGCAGGGCAGAGGGGGTTTAATTACACCAAAAATGCTTTGGGTACAGTACCATTCTCAACCCTTCTCAAAAACTCACAAGCTGAGACACACAAAAAAGATAGAAAGAGGAGGGCATTTTTGTGTTCTCCTTTCTGCTGCCTTATAAAATCATTTAATTACACATATACTGTCTTCTCTGTACACAGAAAAAAAACCCCAAACAACCAAAACCAAACCACAATGAACTGAGAGGCTACAGCAACAAATAAATACAGAAAATTTACTTGAAGCAATTACTAGTTACCTTCTGAACTACAAGGGCTTATTTACAGTGACACTCAAGGACAGTTTTTTGTTAACCCAGAACAGCTTCCAAGTGTCACATACCCAGAAGTTCAACACTTTTTTCAGTGTTGCCTAAGGAACGAAAAGCTATGCTGTGCCCAGGTAGAAACACTTCCTCTGGAGTACAGTGACTCAAACTTCTGACAGGCAAGATCCACAGCACGATAAGATATCAGCCTTTAGTACAACCATACACCAGCGTGGGGAGCAATTTCTAACCCTAAGAATCAGATTACTACACAGCATCACAGCTCAAAGGCTTTTTAAAGTAGGCTTTCAGGTAATTTAAATTCACACTCAGCTTTGTAATTCACTAGCTGTATTGTTTATTTTTGTTTAAGAGTTAGTATCTTCATAAAGAACTAAAATTAAATGCAATGCATGTTCAGTTTGGGTGTTCAAATTTTAGCTATTTCCTGTCATACAAACTTAACTTAAAAGGTTTTCCTATACTGTAGAAAATTCCGAAGTGACACAGCTGCCAAAATATTCAGGTACAAAGAGCATGCAGAAGCCATATATTTCTTCTCACAGATATAGCAATAGATCCCCTAATGGCTTGGTAAGCTTGCCCTGAAATCTGATATTAAATTGACTTTTCTTCCACCATCACCAACAAGCAAAATTGCATCTCCTGTAACACTGAATCTTCCCTCTGAGTTCAGCAGAGATATGAGGGTGACAGTCATAGCTGAAAGACTGTTTAGTTCTCCCACTAAGTAACATCAGTTACTTGTAGCTACCAAGAAAAATATTGTTAACTGAATTTTATCTAGTAAGTAAAACACACAATGATTACTTTAACATTTCTATTCTCTTCTAAAAAATATGAAAAGCACGTTAAAGAGGAGTGCTATCTCTGTTTGCATGCACAGTGTGTCCATGTGACTCAGCCTGTGACAGATCAGGCCACGCAGAGGAGCACCCACATAAAGTCACTTTTTCATCTGTATTAAACTAGATATTAAAATATCTAGAAAAGAGGGAGACTGGTTGGCTCAGGTGGGTTATAAGTAAAGAATTACGTATATAAGGATATGTGGGACATGTATTTGTTTTTAAAACAAGCAGAAATGGATGAATTTAGAACAGCGTACACAAAACCATGCTTACCAAATGAGCAGAAGTAATAAACAGACATTGGGGACAATTTAACATGGGCAAGGAGAATTCTCACTGGCACCTAAGATGTCACCTACCCTCACCACCTCCTAACTGCACACTGAGAAGGGTCTTGTTTCAAGTTTCACACTGTTATTGCAAACAATGCTTTTCTGACGACCATAGATATTTCATGATAAAAAGCACGGCTTTAGCTGTTCACTATCTTTCATCCAAAATTACTGCATCTCGAGAGTAATTTATAAAGTTACTAGTCTCTTTTCTAAGCTCTCATATGATAAGTAGGAAGTTAAAATTAAAAGTGCTTTCAGTGTTTCATAACTCAAATGGCTCAATTAATTATTTTTCTGGAAAACAAAAAAATTAACAGAGGTGTGGTCCTGACAGTGTGTGGCACCTTGAAAAGAGATACCTGATCACAGCCTTAATCTGACAATCACTGGTTAAACAGCCATGATGTTACTATTCTCTTTATCTCATACCATGCCTCTAACAGAGGTTGCCACCTACAGACTATCTAAGTATAACTCCATCCAATTAATTATAAATTCAGTCTAGTTAACTCAAAACATGCTTAGGAACAGCTTAATTGAGAAGGAACAGAAAATTTCTGGCAAAAGGACAATATCTAAAACGACCATAATGAACCAGTGATCATACACCAATACTGGTTTTGCTGCTGAAAACTTAGTTTCATGCAGGAATGGAACTTGTTTAGCTCAGTGGCACAGGAAGCCAACTAAAGCACACATAGAAACTCTGCACCAAAGTCATTCCACTTGCTCACGTTGCTACTCCTTCTCATCAATATATTATCTGTATCAAGCAGTTAAGTTAAATCATGTTAAAAATAACACCGAGGGAAGTTTGGGGGACATTTGTTTGGTTTTGTTGTTTTAATGGACCACAAGAAAACAAGTGCAGTCTCCCCATAGTTATGCCTCACATTTCAAGGTTCTTGTCAAGCAAGGAAGATAAACATACAAGTGGGGGGGTAAAATAAGAATTCACATGTAAAGACTGAACTGGGGTTTCATTAAAACCTCACTTGTTCAGAAACATTCCTGTACATGGGGGCATGTACAAAAGGGTGGGCCCTTTATTCTGTACATGAAGGCACTCCTGTACCTTAGCTCCTTCAATCACAGAAAGCACATTTTAATAGCTTAATTATGATATGCTAAGTGTTTCTTAGCATGAATTACAAGAAACCTTAATTTGAAGTCATCACAGCCTGAAGACTCTTACACAGTAGCCAGGATTTCTCACTACCTGTAAGCCAAAATGCAGCCAGCACCCTCACCTCTCCAGCTCAGCCTTGCTCACTCCACAACCCCCTAAAAATATCTCAGAACCTCCAGTATGATGCTAAGCAAGAGAACAGCACAGCCCACAGAGAAACAAACTCTGCTTCAGTACCCACACAACTATGATTGGGAGATGACTTTAGCACAGCAGGTTAGACACGTGCCCATCAGTGCCATTAAAAACCACTGATTGCACCAACAGCTCTTATGTTTTGCTAACCTAAACCATGAAGTCTACCCATGCTCATCTCTCACTGGAGCTGGCTATTCATAGCTCATCTGGTTGTCTGGGCTGTACTAAACAACACTCCTGGTACTCCAGTTCCAAGCAACACTTCAACAAAAATGAGCTCTTCTCTGAAGAATTTATCCTCAAAGAATTTTGCAGATGTCTGTCTAACAAAGCAGGGAGTAGTGGGATTTTTGACTAAACTAGGAACTTGAGTGTTAGCAGGAGACTCGAGGATTATTTCAACAGTGTTCACCTAGACAGAAAATCTAAGAGGTAAGGACATATAAAGCTTGTGGGAAATACAATTTCAAGGATGCAAAATTGCCAAGCAGACACTGCTCGTTTGCAAACACTACATTTTATATAGATTACAAAAACCTTACACTGCGAGATGCAAAATTCGTTATTTTTACAAGTAAAAAACAAAAGCAAAAAACCGTGTTAAAGTGTAGTCTCAAAGGAAAAAAAAACCAACCAATCAAAAACCCAAAGCACCAGCTTCAAGAGCATTAACGTCTTTTTGCAGCACGAAGTGCCGGTGGGATCCTTTAGAGCCATAAACATGGGAAAGGGAACCCAACACACTGTTTCAAAAAGAGTAGTCCAGCACAGCTAAGTAGCATGTTCAAATACTGACAGGTAACAAGGCTGCTCAGACCGAGTAAATAAAGACTTTTAAAGTATTTGCAATAATGATGCATTTAAGCAAAACTTCTCAAGATTTATTAAAGGCTTTTGACAGAAGTTAATTTGAGAAAAACAATGACTTAACAACAAAACTTCGGATAGCTTCTCCTTTAAGTACTTGACAAACGTTATTTCCTTAATGGAAGTCGGAAGCGCAGACCCGAGCGCTGCGGGTGGGTGCAGCTGTCCCTCCCGGCTCTACCACACTATGCGCTACCTAAGATCTAAGGGCGCGCTGCGACAGCGACGCATTTGCTGCTGAGAGCCTTCTCCTGGGCCCGCGGGCAGAGCGGACCGGGTACAACCACAACCGCCACGGCTGGTGCGGCTGTAAGAGCCTGGAGGGACCGAGCGGGGACGCGACCCGACCCACAGCCCCGGGAGAGGCGCGTCCGCGGCCGCCCGTCACATGCAACCCTGATCCGCACGGCTGGGCGGAGCAGGCCGCCC
>JANPWX010000319.1:150848-171449 GCA_024734555.1 Trochalopteron elliotii
AGTAATAAGTAAATAAACAATATGGTGTTAATCTGAATTTGGCTTTCCCTGGGTGTATTCCTTCCTGGTGTCATCTTTGCTGCCTTTTTCAAGCCTCAGGTGCTTTTTGTAGTTTCAATTCAGGGCTGGTCAGCCAGATGAGTCAGCAGATTCACTTTGACAATGTTCAGTTTTGTATAGGTCTTAGTACTTGATTTGAAGAGTAAATGAAGCAGTTTCAGAGTAGACTGTACCTTTCCTGTGGGAGAGTGGGGGATTTTTAAGATTCTTTGAGTCAGACCAGTGCACATCTGCTCACTTGTTGCTTAAATTTTGTAAATTAATTCACAGAAGAGTTCCTAAAATCTGTCACATCTGTAAAGATCAATAAACAAGTGGTGTCACTCATGGAAACCAAACAATAAAACTGTCATTTTTCCAAGTGATAAAATCAGTAAAATCTTATAAAGTCATATGTTTCCTGTCCAGTGTTCTGAGTGACCTGACATTGTCCCCAAACCACCGTGGGCTTTTGTTTCTGTCACACTGAGCATTGCTACAGGACTGGCTGAATGTTCAGACCAATTTATGAATTGTAGCTGTCTACACAAGATTTGAACCTAGAAAGGACACTGGCATAGCCAGAGGAGTCTAGCCTTGCTGAAAGTAGTGTCACAAATGTCAAAAGGATTGTGAAATGTTTCTGTTTTACTGGGTGAAAATTCACCATAATGTTATTGTGGGGCTTTCTGGTGTGTGTGTCTGTGTGCCAGTGACCCCAAGTGTTGGAGAGTCATAGAGTATGCTGGGTTGAAAGGCACCCATCAGGATCATTGGGTCCAGCCCCTGTCCCTGCCCAGACCCCCCCAACAATCCCCCCTGTCCATCCCTGGAGCTCTGTCCAAAGGCTCCTGGAGCTCTGGCAGCCTCGGGGCTGTGCCCATTCCCTGGGGAGCCTGGGCAGTGCCTGAACCCTCTGGGGGAAGAACCTTTCCCTGATCTCCAACTTAAACCTCCCCTGACTCAGTTTCATGTCGTGTCTTGTCACTGGTCATGAGAGTGAAGAGATCAGGAGCTGCCCCTTGGAAGGAAGAGTGTAATGAGTTCTCTTCTCCTTCAGGCTGAACAAACCAGTGACTCCAGCCACTCCTCATGAGAGTGTTAGAGCTTGCTGACAGGAACCTGAAACATGGAGAGTAGCTCAAACTTGCTCTATTGTCATGGTGTCTTTTAGGTGCTGCAGATGGATCCTGAAGCCACAGATGAAGAGATAAAGAAAAGATTCCGACAGGTATTATTCAGCTTTGGCACTCAGTCCTTGGAAGGGAAGTAGAAGTGCTGTAGAGATTGTGCAGCTGGCTGTGGGCACAAGAAAAATGGTAGTAAAGCTGTATCTGGGTAGAGGGGTGTCTATTTTTGGCAGAAAGACATAGAACAATGCCTTGTATCAACAAGAGGAGAGCTGCAGCAGTATCCCTGGTCCAAGCATGATATGCTGCTCTGCTTGTGCCATGTGTGATGGGGCTATTGCAAGCTAATATAGCCATGTATAATCAGCCTCTTGAGCTTGAGTTCAAAAGCAAGATCAAAAGATATTTTTTGCAAATATATGGGCTTGGATCCAGGTTTTTTCCTGAGGTTTCTTTAAGAGTTTCCATGGTCATTTTTAGTGGCTTGGTTACCTGGAAGAGGCAGCCCTGCTTATTGGCAGGTCTGCAACACAGGAAGCATCACCCCAGCCTCCCTCTGCTGACAGACCTGCAGGAAATGGTTTGAGTTTAATCAGTGCATACAGCAAAGAAATAGTATTTAGAGGGCTGTAGCCTCCACCTGAATAATGGTGTGAGTGTTTTTAGATAGGATGATGCTGGGTGGCAGAAGAACAGGATGTGGGCTACTCCTGTATGTGGGAAGTGGGAGGATAACTTTTTGGTCTATTGATGACTTCTCTCTTCTGCAAGACAATAAAGTGTGATGTTCTCAACTTTGGGCTGGTAAAATACTACAGGGAGATGTTTGGAATTCAGGGTAATGAAATGAAAAATGTGCATGGAATTATGCATTGAAGAAATCAAACACCTAAGTGCAGAATGTGAAACAGCCAAAGAGGAAAAAAGGCACTGGCTGAAGTAAATCTGTTCAGGACTGAAGGCAAACCTTTTCCTGGGAGCTACAAACTGGCAGCTGTAGAGTTCCAAAAGTAGTTATTTTGTATACTTCAGCTCTAAAATGGTTTCAGTTGCTGCTCTTCTTCAGCAATGGCAAAAAGAAAAGGTCTATATTAAAAAAAAAAAATGAAAAGAAGCCATATGGGGAAAGTTTGAAATAACTTTCTGAAAGCAGAATATGGAGGATGTGGTTTCCAGCCAGCTGAAGTTCCCCTCAGGATGGTAGTGATCCATGTCCTGTCTCTGCCAGGTAGAGTTCAGGCAGGAGTTTTCTTAACTTTCAGTTAAGTACCCTAAGGAAAAAGGACCAGTCTTAAATAGTTTAGTGTTTGGACAGCCTTGGGGGTGCTGGAGAACTTCTTGAGAGACTTTGATTGAAGATGATCTTTTTATGTTTGTTTCTTGTCAAGACCAAGGATACAAATCTTCAATGACCAAGGGGCTCATGTCAGCTCAGGCCCTGCAGCTGAGGGCTGTTAAATTGTTCCTCTCATCACAAGCTGCAGCTTTTCTTTCTTTTGGACAGTCTGTTTGTTACAGGGATTGTTTATTCTATCAGCTTGTACTGGCATGTGCTTCTGCATGTTGTCAGCTGGTTTGTCCATGTACAAAGGGATATGATCTCTTTGGATTCTTTCTGTCTGAGACTATTTCCCTTCTTTCAAAAATCTCTGAAATACTCTTCATCTTTTACCATGATCTTGATAGCAAGATCCTTTTTCTTGCAGCTGTCAATATTGGTGCACCCAGACAAAAACCAAGATGATGCAGATAGAGCCCAGAAGGCCTTTGAAGGTAATACTCTTTCCTGGGCTGCTCTGGGTTAGTAGTTGCAACTTTTCTGGTGCTGGTTTAAAAATCCATTAGGGTGGAGGGGACAGAAGTGTTGCTTCAGAGGTGCTTTAGCTGGGGCAAAAGCAGCTGTGTGAGGTGGTGGCATTTCAGCAGGTGGCACTAGGTGGCAACAATGGCATTGTCATGTCACAACAGGGACAGATCTTCATGGGGGTTTGGGATTGTTCAAGAAAAACTGTTTAATCTGTGCATTAGATTTTATTCATAGACCATCTGAGAGAAGTAGAGTGATGGTTTTATGTGTGTGCTTTGCATCACAGTTCATATTCATATCCCATAACTACAGCTGGTAGGACTGATGCTTTCACCTGCTTCCTCCAGAAGGTATCAGACAGTTCTTGCCATTACTGTACCCCAAAACTCATTCAACTAATCATGTTATCACTTTTCTAGATGTATTTAATAATAAAAAAAACCAACCAAAATGGACTGCCAAACAAATGACCCCCACAAATTCTAGAAGCCAAATTAGTAATGCCAACAAGTAGCAGTCTTGTGATGCCTTGTGAACATGACTACTGGTGCTATTAATATTGATGCTTTTTGTTAGCTGTAGATAAAGCTTACAAGCTGCTGCTGGATCAGGAACAAAAGAAGAGAGCCTTGGATGTGATACAGGCAGGAAAAGAATATGTGGAGCACACTGTGAGTATTCTATGGGAACATCCAGAGTTGGGGTGAATGGTAATCAATTGTTCATATTTTGCTTTTTGGTACACTTGCTTCATGTTTAGGTCATTAAACTGAGTAAACCTCATAAAGGCACTGTGCAGGTGGACTCCAGGCTCCTCACAGCAGTAACAAGACTGCTGTGTCCAGGACTGCTGTTGAGCTCAGTGCAGGATAATTCAGTGAAATTCAGTACTTGAAATAATCAGGTCAGACCACATGATCTGACCTAAATATTTTTTTCTGAGTCTGTGAATGAAGGGTGCAGTTCAGAATATGTGTAGCTGGAAAAGAAAAGGTGGTGACAGCAGGAAACTGGGAAGTTTGGGGAATATTGACCTATAAGATAAGAAAAGGAGTTTGGATTGCATTGGCCAAGAAGTTAGAGTGGTGTGGGTGGATTAAAGCACAGAAAGCTTGAGGAAGCAGATGATATGGGAGAAGTCAGATACTCTTAACACAAGGAACACTTGATGTTCTGTTTGTTGTTAGTCACTTCAGTGTCATGAAGCACAATAAACTTCCTGATGGTTTGGATGGTGTATATTGAATAAGAATATATCTTTCAAGAAACCAAAAGGGATTATGTTGTAGGAATACTATCCAATACAGTGTTGTTAATTACTGCAATTCATGTGATAGTAATCTTGTATGTGTTTGTGTGGGCCTAGGAGGGTTTGGTGTAAAACAAAGCATCAATCAACAGAGTTCTCTCTATACGTTGGAATAGGAATGCAGAACCACTTGGATACAATTATGTAAGCCCTGTAAAATTTTTAAGGCTCTTATTTTTGTTCTTAATCTTCAGGTGAAAGAAAAAAAGAAGCAGCTGAAGAAGGATGGAAAACCTCCTACTGTAGAGGAGGATGATCCTGAAGTTGTAAGTCATACTATGTTCAGAGAAACTGGAGAGTACAAAATGTGTTTTGAGGAATTAAGATTCAAAGCCAGTACAGAAGTATTTATTAGACTTGTTAATATTGTAAACATTTACAGAAGAACAAATTCTGCTTAGCCACTGTAGAGTATCATGTGTCAGGTGATACTTGTGTACTGTGGAAAAAAGCTTCACTGTAGTGTAAAGAGTAAATATATTGTGAGATTATATAGATCAAAATACCCTGTTCTTTTCTCAAAGCAAGCCTTCATTGCTTGTGCATCATGCACTCTTTTTTGAATTGAATTTCTTGTTTTCTGACTGCTGGAACTGTGGCATTCCTGCTGCTGGCAGAGGCATGTGTAGCACTCACTGCAGCTTGGCTAAAATGAGCTTGTGACTTTTTAATGAGAGCAATTTCATCTGTTTCTCTCATGTAGCACTGAGGGACAGACCTGCTGTTCTGCAACAAATCACTTGTATTAAAAAGGGCATGGCATACCTTAGGTCTTTTTAGCTGGGCTCTAGTCTGGAGAAGTCCAGTGATATGAGGCTGTAGCAATGATAGGTGATTACCAAACATTGACTTCATTAGTGTCAGTGCCCTTTTTTTCCTGGAAAGTGATTTTTTTCCTGTTGATATCACCACAGTAACCACATAACCATCCTATTTTTCGTTTTTCAGAAGTCTGTTGGTCTTCTTTAGTAATGAAGATTGGTTTAAGCATACTGATTTCCTACTGGGAAGCCAATGCTAGATTTTTACAACACATCAAGAAGATCTGCTGGAAAATTACTCTCTAAAACAGTGACCATTTTGCCTTTTTTATGTCAAATGTAACAATGCAAGACTTAACCCAAGAATAAGAGAGTTTGAAGTGAGCAGTTCTGTTTAGGCACAACTTCATGAATACAAATTAAAATGAGAGTAATATGAGGTTAATATGCAGTTGTTTCCTAGTGCCAGGGCCAGAATTTAATCAGCAGTGGTTTCTACCTTTCTTTGTGCTGCTGTTATTGTCAGGGCAGGATAGGGGTTATGTGGGCATTCCTATGGTTTGCTTTCTTCTTAGTTCCTTACATTTGTGTGTAAAACAGACTTTAACTGTGTTGATGGATATTATTTTAAGACTGGATTTGTGTTTTGCAGTTCAAACAAGCTGTATACAAACAGACAATGAAGCTCTTTGCTGAACTGGAAATTAAGAGGAAAGAAAGAGAAGCAAAAGAAATGCATGAAAGGTATAAATGACGTTCTGCTTGCGCAGTTCAGGTTCTTCTTCCCCCTCACACTTCCTCAAAGAAGATAAGGGATCAGAGAGTCTTAGAATAGTCTAAATTGGAATGAACCTCTGGAGATGATCTGGTCTGACCTCCTGCTTGAAAGCAGGGCCTTGGATTAGATTAACAAGGGTCCTGTCAAGCTGATTTTCAATAATGTGGATTCTGGCACTTCTCTGGGTAGCCCATGTGTTGTAGAGCCCTATGGTTGAGAAAAGCACACAGGAAATTTGCCCTCCTGTGTTGAAGATGTCAATATATTTTATATGATTGCATTCTCTTACGTGTAGACGTGCAGGCCACCCACAACAGTGAAATGGTGACACAATTCTGCATGCTATTAGCTTGTGAAGGATTGATCTTTAATTTTATTTAAGTGCCAGAAATACCCTGTGGCATGTGTGATCCTGAGCTGTTTAAGGTGTTTTGGTCACATGCTGCCTGAGTGCTCACTGTGAGTACACTTCCTGCAGCAGGGTTCTGTGCTGGTCAGTGAGGTGGGGATGGCTCTAGGACATTGCTTTTGATTACAGGTGAAAAGTAGGGGGTTAAAAATTTACTTCTATGCATGCTGAAGTGGTTATTAACTTCCCAGAACATGTACCATCAACAGTTTTAGAGACTTGCCACTAGAGTGATATCCAGCTTCTTGGGTGAAGAAGTCCAGCTTGTTTTGCTGAGCAAGAGAAGCCAACTCCTTAATTGTATGCATGTTGTCAGTGGGGCCAAACCATCTTCTCTGCTCACTGTTCTTCCAAATCTGAAACCAAATTCTATTTGCTGTGCTATCTTAGGTGTCCATACTTATCTCTTCTATAATCTGCCAGAAAATTGGATGAGCTTTCCGAGATGTTTTGAAAGTATTGCTTTCCAAGAGCTTTTGAAAGTACTGCCTTGTTTATTTGCCTTGTTAATGATGCTTGTGGGCTCATAACTTTTGTGGTTTCTCTTCCAGGAAGCGGCAGAGGGAAGAGGAAATTGAAGCACAAGAGAAAGCTAAACGAGAACGAGAATGGCAGAAGAACTTTGAGGTATTCAGCAATTTAACTTAGAGAAGAGGCCTCAGCAATTCTTGTCCATGTTGCAGGGAATGCCCCTAGAGAGATGAGAGACCTTTTGTATGTAAGTCAGTAAGATAATTCAGTAGATCTGCACCAGCCTGGGTTTTGTTCATGTGTGTGGAGAGGAGCCCATCAATAGGGCTTTGGTATCACCTATGCAGAAACAGGACTGGTATTGAGGTAATTGAGGTATACTATTTTTCATCTCTGTCAGCAGTTCATTCTTGTCTTTAGTTGTAAAATAGAATGGCTGCTTAGCCCAGGTCAGCATCCAGATCCCTGCTAGTGCTGGGCCCTGTCCCACCCTGCTGTGGGAAAGGGAGCAGAGAAGCAGAGAGCTGCTGTAGCCAGAGCCCATCTGCAGCACTGCTCTTGCAGAGATGGGCCTGGAGTGGAGAGATCACATGCTGTGAAGTGGATCATTCCTTCATTCCTGGACTTGTTCTGTCCTGCTGTGAAATCTTCAGCCTCTAGAGATCATAGGTTAGCTTTGTGGGCAGATTTGGGGGTTTAGGGTTTTTTGGTGGTTTTTTTTTTGGTTTTTTTTTGTTTTTTTTTTGTTTGTTTTTTTGTTTGTTTGTTTTTTTTTGTGGGTTTTGTTGTTTGGTTTGGTTTCTGTTTTGGTTTTTTTTGTTTTTTTTTCCTCAGGAAAGGCTTCTGCTGCTCAGCAGGTAGGGCAGGGAGAGAAGTGCACCAGGGGCCTTTTTTTCTCATTGTATCAATATGATGAGACTTTGAGCAAGAAGCATGAGAGAAGGCAGCAGTACATTTCCCTTCTCTGTTCTCCCTGCCTCCAATCTGCAGCACCAGGAGAGTGAGGAACTGAGACAGAGAAAGGACATGACACGTTCTGGGCTGATAGATTAGGAACTGAGAAACTGAGAGGTTTCTTGTTTCCTTTGAGGATTCCATAGAGAGTAAGGACTGCCCAAGCCAATCTGGTGGTTTCTGAAACAAGAATCCAGCACAGTGCTTATACTGGTGTGTGTAAGCTCACTTGTTCCTGTGCACTGTGTTGCTCTGCCTCTTCCCAGTATCTTTGTGTCCTGGCTGTCAGGGGCTGTATGCTGGATAAGGGGAAATTGCTACTGCTCTCCTGGTATGTACTACCTGTGCTTTGGCTCTTGCACTTGCTAACTCTCCACTTCCTCCCTGCTGTTCCCAGGAAAGTCGGGATGGTCGTGTAGACAGCTGGAGAAATTTCCAGGCAAACACAAAGGGGAAGAAAGAAAAGAAAAACAGGACCTTCCTGAGACCTCCCAAAGTAAAAATGGAGCAGCGTGAATGATCCTGGAAGCACTGCCCAAGTGCAGCTCCTCAGTCCCTTCTCTGCTTTTAAGGACTCATTGGCACCTAGAGTAAGATTTGCTTTTTAGTAGACTGTTTGTTTCCAGTACAATATTAATTATCAGTCGAAGTATTTTTTGTACTCTGTCTGTTTGGAAATAGGGCCAGAGAATGACCCCGGCCAGGGCCCCGCTACACGTAGAACACTTGGCTTAGGAGAGTCCCCTCCATCCCTGCTGTCCCGTGTGTCTGCTGCCCTGTAACTCGGTGTTTTGTACTTCACAGAGACTGTGCTGTTTCACCACTTCTCTTTCTAGTTTGAGAGCTGAACAAAATACTGGAAATGCATCCAAACTCGTTCAGGCACAGTCTTTCTCAGCGAGTTCAGCTTGGGAAAGATCTGGACTGACTCTGGGAATGTGCTTCCAGCACTGTGTAGTGCAGCTGGCCTGCAGTTAAGTGCTGCAGCTCCTCACTGCACTGAGTGGTGCTTGGAAGGAACCTGCCCCCAAGATCTGATTTCCAAACTAAAATCCCAGCTCTCAGGCTTAGATTTCTGTTAATCTCAGACCAGCTGGTCACTTCCTATAAAGGAAAATAACTTCTCTTGATTAATAGTTAAGCTGCAATGGTCTGTATGTAAAATAAATTTTTACCCAAATTACCAGGGTTTTTTTCTTGGAATTGTTAAAAAATGCAATAGCAAGGGTGTGAATGGAGTGCTGTCACTGAGATGCTGCTGCTCTTCAGCATGAACCTTTGCTCTCTGCCTTTCCAGTTCTCCACATCCCTTTTAAGCTGCCCAAAGTGTTCCAAGTGCAGTGTCACCAGCCTGACACAGAGGGGACATTAACTGTCCTCATTCTCTGGCTGTGCTTCTGGCAGAGCCTGGCTGCCTTAATTCACAACCTGGCTGGCAACCTTCTCTGCTGGGAAAGGCCACAGTTAAACTGGTGCAGCTGGGTTGTTCTGTTGGGATGTTTGCTGCAGCTCTGCAGTTGGGTGTCTGGGGAGCTCCAGGGCATGCAGCCAGCCAGTTCCTTCTGGCAGCAGAGCTTTGGGCACCTATGGGTTGTGACTGTCTTAAGAGCTTCACACTTCCTTTCCTGCCAAAACAAGAGCCAGCTCTTACCAACAAGGAAACCCCAACAACATTTCCTTGTTAAATAACCCATGGGGCACAAAGGGAACAGACAGAAACACATGTGATTTCTTGTTATGAGTGAGGTGGGTGTTGTGCCCATGACCTGAGCAATGCCAGTGCCACAGAACATGTTGGGGGAATTCCTGTGTGGAGTCTGGGCAGAGCAGTGCCAGTGGCAGCTGGAAGGATTGGGTCCCCCATGTGCCCAACCACCCTTTCCTCCCAGGCTGAAGGAGCACAAAGGGGGCTTACAGTGCTGCAGAAGGGGTACAGGAATGAGTTGCCCCTGTCTGACACATTTTCTGGCTGATGTTTTATGGTCTGGGGACTCCCACAGCAGAGCAGTGCCCTTCCTGGTACTTTGCCTGATGAATCTCCACCTATCATGGAAGCCTTGGAACAAGTACTCACTGTGCTGCCTCCTGGGATCTGGAAGGAAATGAGGAGCCCAGAGGACAGATCTGGTGAGGGATCTGGGCCCCCCTTGCTGAGCTGGGTCCACTTCTGCACCCCTGGCCCAAGCAGGGAGTGCCCCTGACCTGGAGCTGCTTCAGGGCTGGGCTGTGAGGGAGCAGGTGCCACAGGAGTGTGACAATCCCTCACCACCACTGGAGCCTCAACCACTGTGTCCCTTTGCTGCCTGCCTGAGGAAGGAGCACAGGAACTGGTGTCAAGCTCCAGGGTGCAGCCAGGGCACGGCTGAGCATGTCACAAGTGCCAAGAGGGAAGTGAGTCACTCACCTGGGAGGCAGCAGGACGCCCTCCTTCCTGTCAGAGCCTCTTTCCAGGCAGGAGCACACGCACAGCTCGGCCCTGCTGCTGTCTCCACTTGGGCCTGCTGGCCTGGGGTCTGTGACTGAGCTGGAGCAGCTGCTCTGTGAACCCAAGGTAAGGCTCTCCTTTCCCTTCTGCTTCTTCTGCCAGGCCTCCCTCCTCCCCAAGCTCCTTCTGTGTCTGGGTAACTCAGGACATGGGCTGGCTCAACATCCCCCGTGGATCTCTGAGCTGTGGCATCTCAGACAGGGCCAAGGGCTCCTGAGACATCTTCATCCTCCCAGTGTGGGTGTGGGAAGGCACTCCCTGTCCCAAATGCCCGGCAAGCAGGGGTGAGGTGATGAGGTACACAGGGACAGCAGGAGTCAGGCAGGGTGCCTTTGGGGCTGTGGGGAGGGGGGCTGCTCTCAGCCAGGTCCCATCCCACCCCTGAGTGACAACAACCCTGGCTTTGCTTGGATGCTGTGAAGGAAGGTAAGGAGCCCTGCCTGGACCTTACTCCTGCGAGGAAGAGGAGGCAGTGCTTGCAGCCTCTCAAGGAGGTCAGGGCCCTCATCCCACTGGGCTGGGCAGGCAGATAGGGCAGAAGGCCAGCAGCTGTGGCAGGTGTTTGGCTGCAGTTGGGAGCAGCAGGAGCACTGTCCCAGCTGTGGCAGCTCAGGCAGGACATGGCAGGACAGAGCTGTGACAGCCTGGGGCTGTAGCACACAAATCCTGACTCAGTGGCCCATGAACTCGCCCCTGTGCCCAGTGCAGCAGGGCTGGGCTTGGGAACCACAAACAGCCCAGGCTGCCCTGCTCCCTCCCTCACCACTGCTGGGGAGGGTGTCCAGCCACCAGCAGTGACATTCTCTGCCAGTCTGGGCAATCCCTGTGGCACAGCCAGCAGCAGAAGCCATGCCCTGCCCTGCCTTCACAGCTGTCAGAGGGTACCCAAGGAGTGCTGCTGCCACTGTCCCAGGAGTGGCTTCTGGCCCAGGGGTTGGTGTGTTTTCCTGCTGAGCAAGCCCAGCTCTGGGGCACATTCCTGCAGGGTTGGTAATGAGGTGGGGACAGGCTGTGCTCACCTCTGAAGTGCTCATCACAGGGGAAGGTGAGTTTATTTAGTATTTCTTTCCTGCAACAAACAAAAGAAAGCTTTGTGCAGTGTTACATGAGTAGTGGGAACTCACAGGTAACTCAGCACCAGCTGAGCGTGTGCTGCGGCTCCAAAAGAATTTCATGGTTTTACAAAGACCCATCCCGGCACTCAGGAATGTGTCCTGGGGACTGGAACCAGCAGGGACCAAGCTCATCTGTGTGGCAGTGGCTGGTGCTGTCACAAGCTGCATGTTGATATTTCATCTTGTCCTTGTTTGCTGCCTGTGTCACTGACAGGGCAGTCACAGACCCAACAGCTGAAATGCTGCTCCTCCATTTGCACTCCTTGGAGAGCTCTTCTCTGCCAACACAGTGTAGCTTGCTCTTGGGGAGAAATCTCTGGATATTTGCTTTTAAAACCAAGAGTTTCTGGTCCCTCCAAAATTTACATGTGGTTATCCAAAGCGAGTACATTGCTAACGGACTATGTGTAAGAAGGAAACAACCACAAGGATGTGTGCCAGAGGGAGGTGGGGCTTACAGGAGGCACTGGGCATCTGCCATGGCAGCATGTGCTGGGTGAGAATGCTGCTGGGTGCTACACCCACGGGGAACAGCCACTGCCCTCCAGCCAGCCTGTGTGGGGTTTTCCCCAGAGAGTGGAATTTGGAACAGCTGCTCTGGGATCCAGCACGTACAGCAACCTGAGGGATTATCAGTGCTCCTTAACAGCATCTCTGGGAATCAGAGTAAAAGAACTTTGTTTATTTTTTATTAGGTTGTAAGTTGGCTTGATGAAAGTGAAGGCATGATCAAGATTGGTTTTTTTCTCAACTCAACCTTTCATAGCCATCAGAGCTGTCAGCTGGTGTGTGCATTCCCTGGATGGGAAGAGTAGGAAATTGTCAAATACAGGGCAGTCAGATTGCCAGGAGTGCTGAAGGGGCCCAGCCTCCACTGGCAAAATGCATCTTACTATTGGAGTCAGTTACATGCTCAGAAATTGAAAGCAGGGCCAGGAGAGCAGGGAAAGAGGGTCCCCAGGTGGGAAGGGAGTAAAAGGGAGGAGCTGGCTGTGGGCACTGTATGGGAATAAAAGGATCTGCTGATGCAGAATGCTGCAGGGTTGAGCAGAGGAAGGATGAAAACTTTCTGAAGGTTCCTCCCCAGCCCAAAACCCCCTGGGCTTTCATTTCCTCTAAAGGCTGGGTTGTGGCTGGACAGTGAGCCAAGATATGTTAAGTGTTGCTACATCCCCTGCCAGCTCTCCCCTTGCCCCTGACATTGCTGGCTGCCCTCCCCAGAGACTTGGGCTGGCTGTCAGCCAACCTCTGTAGCAGACTCTTGTTTAGTTTGAAGTTTAAACCCCCAGGAACAGCCTCAAGGGCAGAGCTGGAGCTCTGTCTCTTCCAGAAAGGGTCAGATTCCTTCATCCTTACAGCAGCTGATGGGAAGGGGAAAGGAGGGAGGATGTCTGGTGGCAGAGGGAAGGAGAGGGCTGCAGTTTCCATCCCAGCACAGCTCTGGAGCCTCTCTGCAGGAGCCTCAGCCCCTCACACCCTCATGTGGCCTGACAGACAGAGCTTGGCTGTCCCTTGCTCCACATGCCAGCCCCCTGTGCAGCCCACCCTGCTGAGGCTTCCATCCCTTGTGGTGCCATTGCTATAGGGCACCCTCACATTGCAGGGGTTTCACTCTGCTCAGGGGGGCTTCCAAATACCTTGGCCACCCCATGCTGTGGGGCCAGTTGTGGTGTCCATAGACTTCTGGTTGTCTTGGAGTTCTCCCTGAGTGGGGTTCAGAGCAGCAGGACGTGGATTGTCCTGCAGTTTGCAGAGCACTTGCACATCTCCAGCCTGGCTGGAGCTCACTGGGGGATCCTGGGGCTGCCTGGATGCACACACACACACACACACACACACACACACACACACACACACAGGGCACTGTGCTGAAGTGCACATCAGGTGTTTCCCTCTGCAGTGGCCCTGGGAAAGGCCACTTACACCCTCTGGAGAAGAACCAGGGAAGAGCCAATCCAGACAAAGAAACCCAGATTGGTGCTGGGATTTTGCCTGCCCTTGGTTGAGGACATCCAGGCACTGGCACAGACAGTGGGTGGGTTCTGGCATGGTGCTGGCTGCCCTGGTACTGTGCAGCCCAAAACCTTGAGACTCCTGGGGCCAGGTGAGCCAAAAGCCAGAGCAGCACTGCTGCTGTCCACCTTGGACCCTCTGTCAGTACCACATCTGCCTTGCTGACAAGGAGATTTCCATATCCCAGCTTGGAGCCAGGGCTCACCAGCCCAACAACAAAGGTGTGACTTGAAAGTGTCCCAGTGTCTGTGCCAGCTCCTTGCTGTTGGAGGAGTTTGGCTCATGAGGCCCAGGGCATACAACCCTCAGCCTGTCCCTGTGGCTCCCAGGACATGAAGCCATGCCGTGGGGGTCTCTGGTGCCCCCAGAGCATGGCCAGGACCTTCTATGGAATGTTTGCCATTAGGGACATTTCCTGAGAAGAGCCAGGAGAGCTTTTCCCAGCCTTCCCAGAGGAGCTCCAGTGCAGACTGGCCTCTGCTGCTGCTGCTGGGGTCCTTGTCATTGCTCATCCCATTTTTGCCCTCTTTCAGGATCATCAGAGGCAGAGATATTCTGAGGAAAAAGCCTTAAGGACTTTCCAGACTTTCGCTGTGGCTAATTGTCTTTCCTCTACAGCTTATTTTATTTCTCATTTCCTTTAGCTGATGTCACACATTTCCTCTCCTCTAGTGACTCTGCAATCATGCTACAGTTGCTCCCATTCTGGTGCCCTGTTCTTAAGAGCTGCTGGCGTGGAGAGTGTCCAGCCCCAGGGCAGGGAAAATAACATCTGGGAGACAACCAAGTATCCTCAGTGAAACTGCCTCTGCTACTAAGGCTGAAGATGGACATCCTGTGCTGAATTTTTTCAACTCTGGTAAGCAGAAAATACACTTTATTAGTACTATTCCTCTTGAAATATACTCTTGCTGATGGCAGAGCTTGCTTGTATCTATAAGCCAGTAAATCCTGACTGGGAGGGCACAGCCCATGGCAGAGTCTATGGACCAGGAGCAGGATTGGCAGGCGTCCTGACCATGGTGGTTAATTCCATCTTCAGCCCTGCATTCCAATGCAGCTGATGGTACAAACCACCTGGGACTACTGGCTGGGGGACTGGACAAGGCAGTGCCTTGGGCTGGAGGTCTCAGTGGGTTTGACCAGGCAGCACAGGCTGCTGCAGCAGAGAAAAGGACCCACAGCCACCTGTACCCTGCCTGTGGTGCCTGCTTGCCTTCCTGCTGGCTCTGAAACATGAAGAGGCTTCAGAGAAAGGGGCACTGCCTCAGAGGACAGGCTGAGGAGAGCCCCTGCAGAGCACTCCAGAGCCCAGGGCTCAGGGAATTCACAAGTGTACAGAGACATGAGCCTGGGCTCCTCAGGCTGAGGAGGGAATTGGGCATTGGGTAAACTCTGTGGGGAATGGTGCTGTGTTCCCTTCCAGCTGTGCTCAGGAGAGCACCTCACTTGGCTCATGAGAATGAAATCACTTCTCTTGTGACTCCCTGCAGTACCCTGGCATTGGTACAGCACAGCCTCCTAATGCAAAGATAGGTGAGCTCTACCAGGTGGTGCTGGGCCAGGAGACACCTTTGCAGAGATTTCAGCAGACTGGAAGAAGAACATGTTCTCACACCCACCTCTCCATTTCAGAGCACAGCCCTGTGGCTCAAGGCCACCTTCTGTGCAGGACTCTGCCATGGAGGGGACGTGTATGTTCACTCTCCCTTCTGCCTCATCTGCTAAATCTGGCAGATTTAGACTGGTGTGCAGTCTGCAGGCAGTAAAGCTCACCAGAGCTCCTGGGCAAAGTTTGGTGACCACCATGGCATTGTGCAGAGCCAGAAATGGAGGTGTGGGTGGACAGTGCCCTGGGGCACCATCTGAAGGGACTTTGTGAACAACAGCTGTGCCCATGTGTTGGATGTAAGTGCTTCTCCTCATGAATCCTGCTAGAGAGATGCATTACCCTTGGTATACTCAGGTCTGGTGCTACAGGAATAGACCACCTTTAATTGCAAAGATCCCAGCCTTAAGCACCAAAACTATTTGCTGGTGTTGCAGACAGTCACAGCAGTGTCAATTTATGATGCAGATTTGGAAAAAAAGGTTCTCTAACAATCTTAGGTAATCAGTTCTTGAGTTTGTATTCCTTATTCTAATGTCACACTCCCTGTGATGAAGCCCACCACCTGAATAATCTGCCCTTTGGAGATCAGGGGGCTCTCAGAAGGGTGGCAGAGCTGCAGGTGAATGAGGAGAAGTGCACGTGTCACCTGGTGCCAGCTCCCAGCACTGCCAGGCTGCCACACGGAGCGTGGCTGGAAGACTGAGCATCAGGACACTTGGAACTCAGCACTGCCCAGCATGCACCTGCCTGGGAAGGCCCAAATCTCGTAATTATCGTGTCCTTAGGGGACCTGAGAGGGGTGAGGAAGGGCAGGACCCTCAGGGAGATCAGGCCTTCCTGTCCTAACAGCTGGAGAGCAGTACTGAGGATTGCAATTCAGCAGAAAAAGGGAGTGAGCTCCAGCTCCAGCTGACTTCCCCATTTGCAGAGGAAAATTGCAAACATGCAAATGTGTAAATGAGGAACAATAGCACAAGGGTGCCCAGGGTGGGACTCAGCCCACAGAGGATGGGATGGGGGTTCCTGGAACTGCCTGCTGCTGGGGAGGATCCAGAACACTGGAGTGAGTTGAGGAGGGCATCTGCTCAGGAGCAGCAACTGAGGAAAGTGATCCTGTCCTTCTGCTCAGCCCAGGTGAGGCCACATCTGGAGTGTTGTGTCCACTTCTGGGCTCCTCAATCTATAATTAAACCCCTCAAGAAAGCCATGGAGCTCCTGGAGTGGGTCCAGTAGAGGCTGCAGAGATGATGAAGGGACTGGAGCATCTCTCTGATGAGGAAAGGCTGAGGGAGCTGGGGCTGTTCAGCCTTGAGAAGAGACACCTGAGAGGGGACCTGTCTGTGTCTGCAGGGAGGGTCAGGGGGCCAGACTGTTTTCAGTGGTGCCCAGAGGCAGGACGTGGACACCAGGCACAAACTCTAACACAGGAAGTCCTGATCTCATCTGAATATGAGAAAAACTTCTCAGCTGTGAGGGTGACAGAGCCCTGGAACAGGCTGCTCAGAGAGGCTGTGGAGTCTCCTTCCCTGGAGTTATTCAAACTCTGCCTGGATGCCATCCTGCACAACCTGCTCAGGGTGATCTGCTTCAGCAGGGGCTGGGCCAGGTGAGCTCCCAAGATCTTTTCCACCCCCAACTCTTCTGGGATTCTGTGAGACATCTTCACCACATACTGTTTCACATCTGGAACTCTTTAAAATAAGTATAAAGAAGATAAAAATATCAGGAACCAGACTGGGAGAAAAGGGCATGAGGGAGGTGGCAGGGGAAGAAAGGAGAACCAGTTGCAGGAACAGGATGAGTCATAGAAAACACTTCTGATTCTAGTAGAAGATTAAGAAGCTTGAGACAGGGCAGAGTAACAGATTATTTTTATCTAAGAACTTTCCTGCAGAAAAGTATTTTAAGATTAGAGTGATCGGAGACCTCATTGCAGCAAACAATGCTGGATAAAGACACAGAGGTTTGTATGCTGTGGAAATGGGATCAAAGAGAGGACCAAGGAGACAGGGCAGGTGTCTGGCTGGAACCAAGGCATCAGCAGAACTCCTGTGGTCATAGATAACTGATAATGCAAGGCGAGATTTGGCTTAGCAATAGTGCCAAACCAATCAGCTTGATTTCTGCTGTCTATTTTTAGGTAAGAAGCAAAGCTGCATCAGGAAACTGCTTCAGACGTGCCCACTCAACACCACGATGTCTGGAAAAGACAAAGGAGGTGCAGAAGTCAGTGCTGATTCCTACGCTCCATGCCACATAGACTCTGAGTTCCGCTACAACCTCTTCACTGTTTTCTACAGCATTATTTTCATTCTGGGCTTTGTTGCCAACTGCTACGTTCTCTGGATTTTCAGCCGTATTTACCCCACCAAGAAACTCAACGAAATCAAGATATTCATGGTGAACCTAATAGTGGCTGACTTGCTCTTCTTAGTTACGATGCCAATGTGGATTGTTTACTACCACCACCATGGAGACTGGATCATGCCTGGGTTCCTCTGTAACGTGGCTGGCTGTTTATTTTTTGTTAATACCTACTCTTCCGTTGCCTTTCTGATGGTCATCACATACAACCGCTACCAAGCGGTGACTAATCCTATTAAAGCTGCTCAGCTGACCACCCAGAGAAGAGGGATCTACCTCTCAGCAGCTATCTGGATCATAATAGTGGGCAGTGCTTTGTATTACCTTTTTGACAATAATACTAATCAGGAGGAGGTTGGCTCCAGGAATTTCACGCGGTGCTTTGAGCGCTACGACACCTCGAGCGGTGTTTCCGCTGTCCTCGCCATCCACGTCATCATCTGCATCCTCTTCTACATCATTTTCTTTTTAATCCTAGGTTGGAACATTGTGATTATCAGGACCCTGTTCTCCAAGTCAGTGCACCCACGGAAGAGCGCTCACGTCAAGCAGAGGGCCCTGTGGATGGTGTGCACGGTGCTGGCTGTGTTCATCATAAGCTTTGTGCCCCATCACATTGTGGACCTGCCCTGGACTCTGACTGTCCTGGAGCAGTGGCAGAAGGAGAACTGTCAACTGCGCCAACAGCTCAACGATGCTCACCAGGTGACTTTGTGCCTCATGAGTACAAACTGTGTGTTGGACCCCATCATCTACTGCTTCCTCACCAAGAAGTTCCAGAAGCACGTTTCAGAAAACCTGAAAAGCATGAAAGGGAGTCGCAAATGCTCCAGGCAAACGACAGACACGATGATTGAGGGCACCATTCACCAAGAGGATGCCATTAGGATCTCCTAGGGCCACTCGGTGTGTTCTGACTGCACATGGAGAGGTGTTAATTATTCACTCATCTTTTCTCAAAAAGAGGCACCAAGGGACAAAACAGAGGACCAGGATTTTACATTTTCTTTTTCCCATTAGACAGATGAATGGATGCTCATTTCTTCTGTCACATGCAACGGCCAGAACTGGAACCTGCAGTAATCTGGCAGCAAAGCTCCTTCTGTCCGGGCTGGTGCTCTCATGGGCACTGAGAACAGCTCAGATGACCTGCTTTAATGTGAAAGAAGTGTGTCACTGAGCCTCTGCAGTGAGGAGCTTGAAGCTGAGTGTACCAAAACTACCCATTGTGTCAGTCCAGATAGCACCATCCTAGCTCTCACAGTGGATCCAGTATCAGAGCTGTAAGGGACTTCTAAAAGACCTGGAAGAACAGACTGAGCTCTGAGTATCATCAGGTGGCTCTCCTAAGGAGCTTACATGGTCTTGTAAAGAGAGTCTGAGCTGATGAAGCTCTTGAGTGGCTGTAAGGGATGTAGTCCATGGAATTCCTCAACTGCTGTCAAAGAGATCTGCACCTCTGATCCCTTCATCCCTTCTTAGCAACTCACATGGTCTGCTGGGACCCAAACTTGATGGATGTCTGGGAGTAGCTATTATGAATCTTTGTTTCTAGATCTTGAGTCAGTAAAGTAGAGAAGGAAAGGAAGAGAAATTGGCAGTGCCTCAGCACACCTCTCCCCCTCCTCCACCAGATCAGCATTATGGCCAAAGAGCACCATGGTCTGCCCTGGCTTCCTGTGTGAGAGCAGAACTGGCCAGGCAGTGGCCTCATGCACTGTTTAGTCATTTCTGACTGACTGCATGTGTCTGCAGACACCCAGTCTTGCTCAGGAGGCTCCAGATAACAGAGGGCTACTGTCAGCATGGGCATTATGATAAGGAAAAAAAAGTTTAAAATGTTTCTGTATCATTGTACTTATTTATTTAAATTAGGGTTATAGCCATTAGATTATTCCTTCCTCCAGCCTTTCCAGTTCTGCAGCAAATAATCAAAGTTGACTTGACCTACAGCAAGTGAAGTGTTAGGTCAGGACACTTGACAGAAAAATAATTCAAACACTCCAACAGCCTTAGAGGCCCCTCACCCAGGGCCGGATGCAGTCCACTGGGGCCCAGGGCAAAGTGGTTTTCCATGGGTGCTGAGTTCTGTTACCAGTCATGAGACTCCTAGGGTTCCTTTTCTGACCCAAATTGCTCAATCTAGCACAGGAAATTGGTCAGGGAAGGGAACTTAGTTGTTTTCTCAACAGTTGTTGGTTCCCTAAAAGATCTAGTCTGTTGATGAGAGGAAGAGTGTATCTGACCTGTGGCACCAATTATTCATGTGCAGGACAGCAGCATTCCCACCCCTGCCCAAGAATGGGAGAGATAAGCTCAAGTCTTTCCAAAGACAGGACCAATATTTGTCCTGCTTTGCCTGTACCCAGTGGAGATACAGGTCCTTCAGATGTATCCTCTGGAGCTCCTCAGGCAGGTTTTGTCCTTATTTGTGCCAGTGAGGGAAAGGACTGAGATGTTTATTTTTCTAAGGTCATTTCCAGGGCCAGCCCTGCACTCCAGGCCCAGTGCCAGAGGAAAGAGTCTGATCACAATAAGAACACATCTCCCTCCTAGTCCTGGGCTCTGCTCCAGTACTGGCCACACACAACAAACACTTGCCAGTACCTCATGCTCCTCAGACATGTGCCCTGAATCTGCAGAGCCACAGCACACAGGAAGGGAGCAAATTCTGTAATTTAAGAGCCTAAATGTGGCTTGCTGGAGGAATGTGCCTCTGTTTCTGCATTGCTCTGTGGGCATATTCTGGATGAGGAGCTCTCACAGCTGGCAGAGGGGGGGGACCTGTTTTCCCCCCTTGGCTCCCAGCAATAGTGGAGCTCTCATTTCACAGACCCTAAAGCCCTGATAGACAGAGTTTGGCAACTCTTGGAGGAAATGGAAAGGATTTTTACATGGAAAGCTGGCAGATGAATATTCTTCTACTGATTCTTTGAAAGCTTGTAAGAGTTTACAGTTACCATGGGTACATAAAAAGCTTTATTCCACAGGAAGCACTGTGGGCTCAGGGAGCAAACATAAACTTGCATCTGAGGAAGAGGATAAGCAGAGGGAAAAGCCCCAAGCCCACTTCAGAAGATGTTGTGCTAATTAGTCAGTAAAAATGCATTTCTAAAAACCAGGCTGAGCTGCTACTTCTGTTCCTGGAAATACTTTCTTGTTCTTACCACAGTGTTGCATTACTCTGCTTTACCTTGCAATGAAATGGATCCTCAAAAGCTCTTTTAAATAAAGTGTGTTCCCCACGTGTTTTGCACTTTAACTTTTCCCACCTTCTCATGTTTCTGTATTTATACTTGAGGGAAAGCCTTGGTACCAAACCGAAACAGCTTCAATGTGTCCTTTTTGTTGTTT
>JANPWX010000319.1:176442-221991 GCA_024734555.1 Trochalopteron elliotii
CGCTGATCCCGGCGGGGTGTGCCCGGTTGTCCCGGCTTCTCCGCCGCTGCTGATGCGCGGAAGAGCTGGGAGAAAGGCAGGAGGGGCAGGGGGGCACTGCCCGGCTCCCTAGGCTCGCCCAGGCGGTGAGGAGCGGCCGGAGGGAGCTTGGATTCAGAGCTGGGCCCGCGACTTGCCCAGGGTTCGGTAGGTGGCCACGGGAGGGACCGCGGGCAGGCTGTGCGGGCATCCCCAGGGCACAGCTCAGCACACCCGCATCGCTCTCGGGTGGGTTTGGCTGCTTGTGCTGGAGCTTGTGCATCTAATAGGATGTTTGGGCTGGGCTTGAGCCTTACAAGCGATTCTGCATCCAGATCAGCTCTGCTCAGTGTTCCTGGTTCTGGGAATGCTGTGCAGAGTTGCTGGAGCTTTATGTACAGCCAGCTGCAGCACAGAATGCCTTGTTAGTTTGTTTGGTTGCTGTGCTGCATGGTGTGGCTGAATGGTTTCCAGACTAGAGCTAGTCCTTGATGGAACATAGTTGTAGCCATTCTCATGGAGCATTGAACAAAGGGTCGTGGTGGAGTTTGTTTTCAGAATGGAGCTAGCTCTGCTTCTGTGATACACTTAATCTGTAGTATAGTAACCTCCAGCTGGTAATTAACAGTCAACATACTGATCAAGATAATGATAATCATAGAAGTCTTATCTGCCACTTGTTTGGTTTCCTTCAGTTTTGTCTGTTGTGGATTATCTTGAACTCCGGAAGCTGTATAAGGTATGTTTAGTGGAGAATCACAATTCACGTGCCTCAAGTCAGTTTCATAGTAAGTTTCTTTTAAAGGTGCCTGAACATAGCAGCTTCCTCAGCCTGCAAACCTGCAGCCTTGTTGGGCTGAACCTACTGTGTTTGAGGGATTTTCCTCCTCACCTCATGGTGTGGTCCCTCTTACTTGTGGAGTTCTGCTATCCAGCTTTTGCCACACGAGCAGTGATCTGCTGGTACTTACTCACTGCTCTGTTTGAAACGCTGCTGAGCTTGAGGTCCTGCAGTTTCCAAGCTGCTGCAATTCCTGCAGTGTTTGCCTGCAGCTTTTGTCTCCCCCTCAGCTCTTCCCTCAGCCTCAGCAGCAGTTATGGCACCTGGGGAACTGTGAATTGTTGGGTTGTGCAACACATCTGATTGAAAAAATCGTTGCTTTTCAAATAATTTGTTTGAAAGACTGTCACGGATATATAGAATAGCTGTAGGAATTCCCAAGTAATTGGTGACTTTGGAAGTATTTGTAACTTCTCAAAATTTTGCCTCGGAAATATCCAGGTGTTGGATGAATTTTTAGTTGAATATGTCAGAGGACATAAATGGGTTTCCCTGTGTTGTATGAATGAGTTGAAGCCCCTCTACAGTAGGTTAATGTGTCATTTCCTAACTTCTGTGTACTGAAAGATGGTTATAGATGACTAAACATAAAACTAGATAAAGTATACTGAAACACAGTATACTTGAAGTCAGGCAAGTAGTGTGTTCCTGTGTGCAAGCCATGATGTACACAAGTTACTCAAGACATAAAGCAGTTAATATGTCATTGGGACATGAGTAGCTCCAAGCTGTACTCTCAGTTAACAGATGTAGGGTTATTTTTTTCCCCTCTTGGCAAGTCTCTGCTCTTTTCCCCTGAAATTTTCCCCTGAAAAATGGATGTTTGATAAAACTTTTACTGGGTCTGCAAAACCCTGTGACTGGAAAAGGAGCTGCCAGGATGGAGAGGTGTGGAAACTTTTGAGCCTGAAATGGAATTGTATCAGGACTTAACAACTGGTATTTTATGTATGTTCTTGCACCAAGCAGTGTCTACAGACCACCCATCTCCAGACAGTGTCTTCTTACAGGAACCTGGCAGTGCTTTTGTCCCCTATACCATGACAGTGGCACTCACTGGTTGGTTATACATTGAGGAAGGACTTTTTCAGCTTTTTCTTACCCTTAATTTATTTTATTTATTTCATCCTAATTTGTCTGGAATTTTTTTTTCCTTTCCTTGGTTAAAGGGCTGCAAACCAGCATCTCTTCAGCAGTATTCTCTGGCAGCCCCTCTCTAGCAGTGATTCTGGGATCATTTGTGCAGATGCCATGACTGGAGGCACTCCAGTACCCCAGGGAGTAACTTCAAATCCTTTCTTTCTTCTTGCAGCTGCCTCCAGAGCCTCAGTGAAGGTGATGTTGCAAGGGCTGGGATCTCCTCCTGATGCCTTACCCAACGTGATGTTTGGGAGAGTGCTGTGACACAGCAGGGCATAGCAGCCTCTGCAGGGTATGGTGTCATTGTGATTCACACCAGTCACTGCCCTGTCTTTGCCAGGTTGTCACCCATCAGTCCTGTAACTGAACAAACAACTAGAAAACAAGCTTTGTATTTAGAAAAATATAATATAATATAAATATAATATAAATATAATATAATATAATATAATATAATATAATATAATATAATATAATATAATATAATATAATATAATATAATATATAATATATAGTGATGGAACCAACTGGGGACTCTTTCCATCTCTTAAATAGACTTCTGTTTGGGCTTAAGGGTATGTCTAGCCTAATTTCAGAGGTGATGCAGCAGTTCAGTTCTGCAGCAGATGGGTCTCTCCTGAGTTAAGACTTGACCAGAACATTATTCTCACATCCCAGGAGCTTCCTGCTGTGTCTTGAAATGTTTGTTGGTTGTATTTGGACAGTGACAGTGATGTTTCTGTGAGAGTTACCAGCTGGAACATCACGTAAAGTGTGTGGCAGCTTTAAACCTTGGGTGATGGTTCCTATTGCTGTGGCATTGTACAAGATAGCAAAATTAGTTACAGTAATTCTGTGAGTCATTAGTCTGTATGATAGCTATCCAGCACCTAAAGAATTTAATTTTATGCTGAATAAAAAACAACACCAAGTTGTCATCTTTCTCTAATAAATGAAATCATTTTTTTTGTGGCTGCAGTTGTAAAAAACCCAAATATTACAGGTCTTTACTGAAAATGCAGTTCTCACTGGCAAAGTCCAGTGTTATGTCATGCAGCTTCTTTTTCCAGTGAGGGAAATAAAAAGTGGACTAGTTTTTGGCAGACTAGGCCTAAGTCAGAGATGAGAGTCCTTTGGGTGAAATCTTCCTTCTGACAGATTTTAGAGCCAAAAGGCAGCAGAAAGTGCTGTGGGCTCTTCTTTCACAAAGGTTTGCTGGTGCATATGGTGAGCAAAAAGACATATTCCTGGGCTGTTGTTCAGCCCAAAGGGGTGTGTCAGCCTCTGGTTCTGCCCAAATTTAGTCCTGTTCCTCACTCTTCCAGAGCCCATGGTCACAGGTGACAGAATTGCCAGGCCCCCAGAGCTGTGGAAGTGAGTTGTGCTCAGCTCCTCACCTGTCCCAGTGGTCAAATAAAACTGGTTGTAACTAAACAGAGTGTGGGGTTAAACATGCTTTGATTACCACTGCAGGAGTTTGCATAATGTGACAGCTCTCAGCTGGTGTCAGCTGCAATGAAAGTGCCCAATCTTATCCCTGGCCACAGCTAATTACAGATCTGTTAGTAATGACCAGGTCATTCATCTGCCCACATTCATCTTGTGCTTGAGATTTTCTGTGGTAGTGACACACAGCACTGGGTTTACTGGGATTTGTTTGTTTTCCAGTTAGGGATTGATTCTCAGTGCCAGTGTCTGAAGAAAATATATTTATAGCAATCAAGATATCTTCATGATCTTGTTCATTTCCTCCTGGAAGCCACACTTCAGCAGTTTTGCTGAAGCCCTCACAGGTAGCTGGTCTTTGCTTGACCTCCCAGATTCTTCCTTTTTGAGCTTAGTTAGAAGTTGTCTGTCCAGCCAAACTGTCCTCCCCCTGCATTTTGCTCATTTCTTGCCTCTCGGGGTGCACTGGGCTCTTGTGCTGGGGGAAGTTGTCCTTGATGATCAGACATTGCCTCTTCAGGCCCCCCCATAGCACTGTAGAGATCAGATCAGCCTTCTGAACAAACTGCAAGCTGGCTGTTTATTTTGTTACTTGTCATCTTCACTTCTCTTGGGACCTTGAACTGAGTACAGCTGAGTACTGAAAGAGTTTCTCTGATAGAAGTATAGGTGTGTTTTGTGGTAGCCTCTGGTGCTAGCTGTGTGACTTTTTGATATGTATGAGTCAAATCTTTAATTGAAAATGGAATTTAGAACTGCATAATGTCAATAATTCCTTTTTGTGGTTAATGTGATGCAGATTTGCTGTCTGACTGAGAGAAGTTTAAAATCTTCAGTCTTTTGTTCAGGAAATGTCCTAATCTATTAGAATATGTCTGAAGTGGCTTTTAGGAATTAAAGGCAGTGTGTCCTGCTGTTGGGAGGTCTGATTTTAAAACCATGGAAGTCAAACAATGTTTTTTTTTCTGTCTAGGGCTGCAGCTCTAGAAGTTTGTGACCTGTTTATTAATTTCCAGAAACACAAAAATGTATTTGGGCAGTGAGATTTCAGGTACCACACCCTGTGTAGTCTCCAGGGGAAAATCTGTCTGGTCTCACAGCAAGTTATATCCTCAGGAAGAGAGGAGGGAATCAATTCTTCTACTTGGCTGATGTTTCTGTAAATCACTGTGCTCTGCTTTTGTCACTGAAAGGTAGCAGCAGTTGTCTGTTCTTGTGCCCTGTGAGTGATGCATGTTGGCTCTGTCTAGCAGAAGTTGCCACATGATTTCTGGGCTCAGTGGGAGTTGTTTTTCTTGAGGATGAAGTTGTTCTTTCCAAATCTTCCTTTTGTGAAAACAGTTCTTTTTCCCCATTAAAATTTTCCCTGCTGTGTTTCAAAATCGAATTGAAAAAGCATTGCATAAGACCTGGGAAAACAAGCATGTGTCATCTGTCAAGCAGAGTGAGCTGCAGCCAGTCAGAGCACTGATAGCCCTTCAAGGATCTAAAAATCATGGGGAACTTGATTTTTAGATCAAGTTCAATGGAACAGGCATTGCTGAGGAGAAAACTAGAGTTTTATTTCCATGTTTGATTTCAGTTACTCTCTCACTGTGTTTATTTCTCATTTTATTTCTCACAGCATGGGTTTTTTTTCCATTTTAAGCTTATGAAATTTTAATCAAATCGTGATATTTCAGTCCTACAGGACAGCATTTGGAGACTTGTCATACCTTCAGAAATAGGGTGTACAAAATGCCTTCCTTGTAACTTTTACAGTGTTTGATTCTGAAATTTCCTGGCTGATAAAGAAGGGAAGCATGGGGAGAGAGCAGGGAATCATCCAACAGCACTCATTGCAAAGATTTATTCTTCTGGTCGTCACAGTATGTTGTGTGTGTTGTACCTAGGGGCATGTGGGTACTTTTGTTTTTATTTGGGTATTTTAATTAAATCTAAACAAATAAAGGGGGCTAGATCTACCATTCTCCACTGTGCCAAGTTCTGATTCTCTCTGCCAGAAGCTGTTTATCATATGGTGAGTGGCACAGAGTGAAAACACTGTGAGGAAAAGCTCTGCTCCATGTGGGTGATGTCTTGAATTGCTTTAGCTGCATGCTCTGATCCTCTGTGTATGCAATGCAGCAGCATGGGGCACATTGTCATGAAATACCCCACCAGAAAATATGGGAAAACTATACTACTCTGCTGCCTAATTCATATATTTTTGCTGCTATTCATTGTGAGGTGATGGTCCTTGAATAACTGAGGAGTGAAAACAACTGCAAAGGTGACTCATACAAAAAACTTGTACAAAACATTACAGCCATTGCTGTAAAAGACAATAAAAAATGTTTCTATAAATACACAGTACACCACTTAGACAAGTCTCTGGGGCCAGATAGGATCCAGTCAAGGGCACTGAAGGAGCTGGCAGAGGTGCTCACTGAGCCACTCTCCATCATTTCCCAGCCTTCCTGCCTAACCAGGATGCTTGCAGATGTAGTGCCCAGCTAGGAGGATGGTCAGAAAAAGGATCTGGGGACAGCCTGACCTCAGAGGAGTAGAAGGTTGTAGAGCAGACCACCTTCCCTGCCATCATATGGCACATACAGGACAACCAGGGGTCACTCCCAGCCAGAATGTGTTTAGGAGAGGCAGATCCTGCCTGACCCACCTGATCTCCTTCTACAACAAGGTGACTTGCATCATGGATAAGGGATGTGTCTGCCTGAACCTTAATAAACCCTGTGACACCCTTTCTCCTGGAGAAACTGGCTGCTCAGGGCTTGGGCAGGTGTTCTCTTGGCTGGGTTTAAAGCTGTCTGGGATGGCTGGGCTCAGGGAGTGAAGGGGAATGGAACTACATCCCTGTGGGCACTGGTGGAGTTCCCCAGGGTTCAGTATTGGGACCAGTCCTGCTTAGTATCTTTATGAATGTTCTGGAGAAGGGAATGGAGTGCATCCTAAGCACAACAATCCCCTGGAACACTCCAGGTTGGGAGGAAAGGTTCCATCAGGAAAAAACCTGGGGGTGCATATGAGCCAGGATCTGTGCAGGTGGCCAAAAATGCCAAGGGCATCCTGGCCTGTGTGAAACATGGTGTGTCAAGCAGGAATAGGGAAGTGATTGTCCCTCTCTTTTGGGTTCAGTTTTGGGCCCCTCACTACAATACAGATTTTGAAGGGCTGGAGCATGTCCAGAGAAGGGAACAGAGCTGGGGAAGGGGCTGAAGCACAAGTCTGATGAGGGGAAGCTGGTGTGGCTCAGGCTGGAGAAGAGGAGGCTTGGGAGGATCTTCTTGCTCTCCACAACTCCCTGACAGGAGGATGGAGCCAGGTGGGGTCAGGCTCTGCTCCCAGAAGACAAGGGACAAGACAAGAGAAAATGGCCTCAAGCTCTGCCAGGGATGGTTTAGATTGGATATTAGAGAAAATTTCTTCCCTGAGATTGGATATTAGGGAAAATTTCTTCCCTGAAAGGGCTGTCCAGCCCTGACACAGGATGCCCAGGGTGGAGGAGTCACCATCCCTTGAGGAACTTAAAAGACAAGGCACTTGGGGACATGGGTTAGTGGTGGCCTTGGCAGTGCTGGGTATTGGTTGGACCTAATGATCTTGGAGGTCCTCTCCAAAATAAATGATCCTATGATTTTATTCCAGCTCTGTTTAATAGCTGTAATTTCATTACCCCAATCAAAGATTTGTTCCTAGGGAAATAGTGACTATTTTAAAGTAATATAAAACCATAGTCAATTAGCTTTTTTTTCCCTAATCAGTATAATTACTGTGTGTTGCTTTTATCACAGGATACTGACTTTAATTATTTGCAGCTTGGGAGAGCTGTTTCTTGCATGAAACTTTATATTCAAAGCCGAGGCAGATGGGCGTGAAAGCACAAGCTGAAAGGAAATAGCACTCCATGCAGGTGCTGCTCATAGCAGGCAGCTTTAGAAATTCTGTCCAGAGTATCTAGTTTGAGAAAGTCTGAGCAAGCTGGACTTTGTATTTTAGGATTTTTAAGACAGGATTTAGTGTAAGAAACTGGAGGTCAGTTGCTGGGGTTTTTAATGGTGAATTATTGACATCAAGATGTGTAGAGCAGAAGGCAGCTGCTGAGAGCATTCCTCTGCTCTGATACCTTCTGGTTTGAAGTTTAGATAATGTGACTCCTGAAACTGAACAAATGAAATAAAATGGCACTCAAACCCAATTCTTAATATTTTGTATTGTTGTTGTTCCATGCAAGCTGGAATTCAACAGGATGGTTATTAAAACAAGTCTAGATCAAATAAAACCTGGTGTTTAATTCACATATTACAGAATATTTTTCATCAGGTCATTAACAAAAATCATCCCATAAAGGAAAGAAGTGTGGTACTTTGCTGGTTTCCAGAAGCAGAACAATGGACTCATTTTTCTGAATGTTTCTTTCATTGCAGCAGCTCATTTAATGGCTTCTTGCACACTTGCTTCCATTTTGTACTGTTTTTCTCGCTCACAGACCCAGTGGCCCCCAGAACATTCTCACCACCTGAATCTTTGATACTTCTGTTGTTGTATTCGCTTAGGATTTAAAACTTTTCTTAATTATATATGATAAGCTTACCTGAAGTGCAGTTAACTTGAGTTTTATACAAGTTAAAATCAAATTCTGAGATTTGATGTGCAAAAAAACCCCAAAACAACCAATACCAAAAAAAAAAAAAATCCCAACAAAAAATCAGTGTTGTGTATTTTCAGTTTTTAAAAATCATCTTTGTTGTTGGCAAGCTGCTGGCTCAGTGTGCTGTGAGGCAGCTCAGGGTGAACAAGTGCCAGATGCTGGGTTTGTTTTTTGGGAAAGCCCAGCTCTGGGTGATTCAGACCTCTCATGCTGGGTGAGGAGGTGTCCAGCAGCACCTGAAGGGGCTCAGGGCCCTGGGGCATGTCCCCTCCAAGGGCTGGAGAGGTGGAGAGGGCTGCTGGGGATATCAGCAGGGCAGGAGCAGCTGCTCCCTGGATCCTCCTCCTGTAGCTTCAGCCTCAGAGCTGACAGCAGCATCACTCCACCTCTCAGAGCAGGAGGAGAGAGGCAGGGAGAGGTTCCTGCCATGCCATGGTCCAAGGATTTTCTGTGCCCAGCCACAGGAAGATGTGTGCCTGCTCTGCACGAGATCCTGGTGACTGGGTGGGTGATAGAGGTGAAAAGGCTGTTGTGTATTTATCACTGGCATATCTCTCCTTCATCAAAGTGACACATCAAGTAGATGATAAAATCATGGTTTCATTTGCAGTGGCTGTGGCTGAAAAGGGACATTCTGCTGCTCTGCTTGTGTGTTTTTCCTGACCCTCATCCTGCTGGCTCCCCTGGAACAGGGCTGTGGGGGGCCAGAGCTGATCTTTCTGACATCAGCTTAGCAGAAAGATAATGCTTAGGTCTCTCTGGATTTTCTTTCCTTTCTCTTTCTTTTCCCTTGGCAGATCCTGTTCAATCACACAAGGCTCTGGTGGCCAGGAAGGAGGGAGTGTCAGGCAGACAGGAGTGGGGTGCAGGAGGTTGGGAGAGGCAGGAGCTCTGTCTTTTCCCACACCACTGTGAGCTGCTCCTCACTGGGGGAGGATGCCCTCAGCCCTTGCTCCCAGTGGAGTTCAATGCCTCCATTTCACCCAGACACTCACTGCTGCTTGGTCTGTGGAGCCACACCTCGAGTGTGAGGTGTCCTCTGCCCGTGCTGCTGTTTCTGGAGGTACAGGGAAGGCACAAAGCCACCCTAGCCCAAGTTCTCACTTGGAATTCTCACTTCCCTGGGAGAAGGCACGAAGGCACCAGAGCTCAAGTTCTGCCTGCCATTCAGGCAGGCACTTTCTGTTCATCTGCTTTGGTTCAATCATCTGCTTCCAGGTCCTACAAGGTGCCCAGCTTATTTGGAAAGAGTATTTTCTTCATGCATGTAACATATTCCAGTGGGACTCTGAGAATTTTTTTGTCTTCGTAATTATTTTAATCCTTCTCAAAACCAAACTTAAAAGAACTACTCACAGCTTTTAAGCAAAGTATGGCATTGGAAGTTACTGCTGTATGGGTCAGTGGAATGTAAAATATTTTTCCATACTAAAGAATTTAGTTTGGGATTCTTCTATGAAATTACACAACAAAGCAGTGTTAAATAACAGAAGTGGAGGACAAGGGACAGAACCTCTTGGTCCTGAATGAATGAATTAAAATTTTTCTTGCTCTTGGCCATTGTATTTCGTACTCCTTTTTATGATCTCTGAGTGGCAGAGTTTCTCTTCAGTCCTAATTTTTTTCTGTTATTTCTACAAAAAATAAAGAAGATTTATATTTAAAATAAAACTGATTGAAAGTGGTGGAGGAAAAACTGTAAAGGTGACAGTAGTGCTTTTTATTGTAGACTTGTGTGTTGTGAATAGGGTCATTTCCAAAGAACCTGAGGTATGGAAGAGACTAATTGTGAATTCAGTTGACTTAGAGTTCAGGCAGTAACGATAAGTAACTTTGATAAGGGTGGCAGCCTTGCAAAATCCTCAAACCTTCAATGAAATTTTATCCTGGCGCATACAATAGCCCCTGGCACATAAGACCTGTCCTCAAATGAGAGGGAGAAACCTTTTGTGGTGTGGTGGTGAATATGAAATTATTGCAGGCTGTGTAGCACCCCTGTGGCCGGCACGTGGGACTGGGCTGTGGGCTGGCTGCACGTGCTGCAGGGTAAGTAGGTCTGGCAGGAGCCAGGGAGGGGACACAGACGTGGTTTTCAGGACGCCAGAAAGTTGTTCCTGTAAACTAGTTCAGTCACTTGGTGTGGGGATAATCCCATGGTTTGATGGTGCCTCAAGACTCAGGACAGGGTGGGTAAACAGAATGTCCTAGAGGAAAGAGTGGTGTGTGAAATTGCCCTTTCACACTTCTGCAGACACTTAGAGCTACAATTTGTGGCTGAAGAGGCAGGAATAGGTTGCACCTCAGCACAGAAAGTCACTAGGTTTAGTTTTTCCAACCCACTAAGTGTTTTTCAGCATTTTTTCTGACTCCTGCAGCCCCCCTAGAGCTGTGCTGTGTGGGCGGGTGGCAGAGCAGGCGCTGCTGGGGTGCCACAGGAGGCAGCTCAGGAAAAGCTGCTCTGAAGAGGTTGGGGTTGGTTTTAATAAAGTGGCTCCAAAATGAGATGGAGAAAGAGCAAAAAACACAGATCATGCTGCTCATGCACACCAGGTGGAAGCCAGGAGGACACAGGCTTTAATCTTTTGCCTAGCAAATTGCAAAAGTTAATCAGGCTGTGAAAATATTCTGCAAAATTTCTTTTTCATGATTTTAAGCCTCTGGGAGGCAGCAGCTTTTTGATGTATAAGATCTCTCTCTTAAATCCTTCCCAAATAAAATTTATTTTACAAAATTTCATCAAACTTCTCTTTTTGAAAGGTACAGTTGAAATAATGAGCTTGCTTTGTGAATTTGCTGGGGAACAGCACTGCATGTAAATGCATTTAGGTGTACAGTCTTGTCCTGATTTTTTTTTGATTGTTATATAAATGTTCTAAATTAAAACAGGTTAGATTGAATCATGCTGTTTACTGACCTAGTAGACCAGATTTGATAATTTAAAGTGTCTTTAAAATCATGGTGCACGTGTCTGATTAGTGTGTTAGCTTTTACAGTCAGTGTGGTCCGAGTAAATGATGTAGAAATGTACCATGTGCATGAAAATCTGTATCTTCAAAGCTTAAAGCTAAATCCCTTGTTTATGAAATCTTTCCATATATGAATTTTGTATTTTATTTGGGAGATGGCCACACGAGTTTTGTGGGAGGAGTATATAACAATTAATATTCTCTGATAGTCTACATGATAAGCCCCCCAAAAAGTACATAAAGCTATGAACACCTTTTCTTGACAGGGCTTGAAGACTGCTGAGGAACACACCATTTGAATCATTTAAGCATTCAAATAGTAATACCCATGGAAGAGGCACAAGACTTACCCGAACAACCAGTAAGTACATTTAAAAAAAGGCTGAAAATGAAAATATGAAACAAATTAGTGATCTCACCGTTTCAGTATACAGTTATTTTAACTAATATTGGAAAATAAGGCTTATATTTAGTATATTTATCTAGAGGACAAAAAGCATTCTGTTGTTCATAAAATGTGCTGTACATTTGTTTTACTATAATTGTACAGGCAGTAGTAAGAAAGGAATAGTTTTGTGTACTATGGTGTTTCTATGCAAACTGATTTCTTGTTATACTCAGAAAACCAGACTTGTTTCAAGCCTGTTGTAGAGAAAATAAAATTCACTATTTTAGGGACAGAATCAGCATGCTGCTTATTACAGAGTGTATAGTCTTTAATTCTTCCTATGCTTTATGCTTTAGTTATTGATAATTCTGTTTGCATTATCAATAACTGATATTAACACAGCACAGAAAATGTTGGGTAAAGAATTATCAATACAGGATGAGATGAATTAAATTGTGTATCTAAAATATAATAGCCTAGGAATTAAGCAGAAATATTTGTTTTAATGTTCTGTTTCCAAAATAAACCTGGTACAAACTCAACAAGACATTACCAAGTTACAATGGGAGTGATGCTTGTAATCTTGGAGACCTTGTCAAATGCACACAGGAGCAGAGTAATGTGCTTGAGGGCACTTCGGGTGTGTTGTAATTGAAAAGATTTTTATGCCTTTTCAATGTGAGAATTTAATGTTCTTCAGTTAAACTAGTTAGAAAATGCATTGTAATGTCATTTATGCAGTTTTTTGACTTAGGAACAAAGTCAAATGAAATGGAAATGTAAACTTAAAATTATTCAGAACCTGGCTTGCCACAACCTGCAGATGATGGGCTGGAGCAATATCCACAAAGTGTGAAACTAAGCAGCAAAACCATATGGTTTGTGCTCCAGCTATTTGAGGGGTTTAAAAATGAATTACCTGTACTAAAAATTATCTCTCTAAATACATCCTTATATAATGAAAACTGTCTTTATTCTTCAGGGCATGAGAGTTAGAGTACAGCTAATTTTCAGTGGCATGTCCTTTAGGCAGATTCTGCTGTAATACTCAGCTAAAGATTTTCTTGGTAATTTCTTCTAAGTACCAATCAGTCATTCTGTGACAGTATATGAGACTGGATGGGTCATAATGAATGAGTGAGGTGGTATTTTAGGTGTAATGGCACGTTCTTGCAGCAGGAGCTCACCCTGGCATCCTACTGAGGGTTTCACAGTAATGTTTGTAGCCTGCAGAAACCAAATTTGTGTTCAAGCCAGTGCTGTCTGTGGTGTAATACCCTGTACAGGAACAGAATGAGAAAAAGTGCTCTATTGGTTTTAGCCAGGAGTCAAAACTCCTAATTTACTACAGAAAAAGCATTCATGTTCCTATCTTTGTGCCATATTAAAATATAAGGGGAAAAGTGCAAAGTAATGCTGAATCTGTGCAGAATAAGATTTTCTTTTCTGTTTTATTCAATGTCCACAAAATTGTCCTTACCAGCCATTTTTTGTGGCTGTATATCTCAGCACCTGTTACTAACATAATTAACATGACAATTCTGCTATACAAGATCCAGTGTTAGCCCCTGGTTTCTAATTAGGAAAATTAGAAACTGGTCACACTGGTGAGTTCTGGAGTGTAGGACAAGGCTGTGTATTCACCACTGTGAACCATCCAGCTTCTGTTAGTTGTAGCTCTGAACATTTCTGTCTTTGCAGGTGAAAAAAGCCAAGATGCAGGAATCCAGAGAACAGAGCCTGAGGTATGGGATTTTAAATTTGATTTTAGTGTGGAACACTTCTTTATGGTCTTTCATTTTAGAAATTTGCCTCTTGATTTATTTTTTACGGAGTTATGGAAGATACAGTTGCATTTGTATTTGGTATAATTTTGATCAAGTTCCCAATAAAAAATAATTAATTTGCCCTATGGTATAAAGCTTTTATAAAAGTGGCCACAAAGAGTCTTACTGGCATCATCACACCCATGTTTCACAGAATGAGACTGACATAACATGCATTTCGTTAGGTGAGACTCAGGATATTTTAATAATATCTGTGCTACTGTTCTTACTGAAACTGTGTGGATAACTGCTTTGAGAAATGAAACTCTTGAGGTGGTAGCCTCTCTTGTTTAAAGCTGTTTGTGATGCTATTTTTAGCCTCAGTAGATGCTTTCTGATGGGTATTATATTTAGCAATTAACTACTATTACTATTACTTACAATGAGAACAGCTATATTAGGATTTATTCTGTTTCTCTGAGTAGCAGCAAATACAGTGAAGAAAGATTTCTTTTTGGAGTCTCTGCCATTCCAATAGGAGCAAGGAGGAAATGCCATTTCTGCAGGAGTGGATGTGGTATATTCTAAAATTTAGAATTTTGATTTAATCCCACAAGGTCCCTTTCTGGCCCATCTGAGGTCAGAGGAATCAGATCCTAGGGAGGGTTTTTTCCCTCTCTTGGATAGAGAGGGCCCAAGGGGAGCATGGACAGGTCAGGGTGCTCTCCCTTCTCCCTGTGTGTCACTTTGCTTCAGCACAGCCAGGGCTTCCCTATGGGCACAGGGAGCTCAAGATTTGAGTGTAAACATCCTTGTATTTGAAAATTGTGGACAGAGGGGAGGGATAAAGTTGCATTTCTAACTTGATCAAATATTCTGTTTAAATAATCTGGCTCTGTTTTGATAAAGTTATACATGATTTTAGTTTGACCAATGGATTAGTTTAAAAGAGTTTATTGGACCTGCTTCTCCCTTTCCTCTGCACTGCAGGAGGTGGAGGAGGGAGAGAAAATCAGTTTAGCTGAGCCCAGAAAGCAGGGATGGGTGGGGGAAGGTGTTGTAATATTTGGGTTTATTTCTCATGCAGCCTTCTGCTCCCTGTGTAGTTCAGTTCAGGCACCTTTAAGCTCTTCCTGAGAGTTCAATTTGCTCATCCAACACAAAACTTGCAGTTTTTTCTTGTTGGGATGCTGAGTGGAGTTGGGTGATGGAGGAAGGCAGAGAGCACCGTGCTTTGTGCACTCCTCAGCATCAATAACAATTCCTTTGGCTCCTTCACCTTGAGAAACTGCAGTCTCAGAATGTCAGAACAGCACACAGATGGCTCAAAACCTCCTGAAAAGCTGTGTTGCAGAACTGGTAATAATGAAACTAAAGCCAGAAGGCAATCATCAAAGAAAAAACAGTTTCATTCAGAAGTTACCTGTACTTCCTACTCTGTACGTGAGCAAAGCAACATTGGTATGGAACTGAAACAATGCAGGAAAAATCCAAAATAATCCTGCAAATATTAAAGTACAGAAGTGACCCCCAGTTCAAGGGTGTTTCAACACTGGTCTTCAGGGACAAATCCAGCAGTGAGGCAGGAGGAGCCTGTGACAGCAGGGCCACACACCACTGCTGGCAGCAATTCCTTGGCTGCTGCAGCCTGGGGAAATTGAGATGTCAGGAGGTGTTTCTCACAGAAGCCCCCCCTGCAGTCCCCCCCTCTACCAAACCCTGGCCACTCAAATGTAGTTTGATGTCTAATTCCACCCCATATAGTTTGGTGTCTAATTCCAGCTGCAGATCTCTCTCTCAGAGTCTTTTCATGAAATAGCAAAGAGCACAGGGTTTTGTGAAGAGTTAGTTTGCCTTGGTCGGAAAGGTTGAACCCAGGGGTTGTGATGCCCAAGGATGTTAATTTAAGAGTTCATAGTGCTGATACTGAGCCTTTGTTGTCCTGGCAGTCATGTGAGCAGCACAGAAGTCAGTGATCAGAAAACTGAATCTTCAAACCTTGGCTCAAACCTTCCCATGTCCAGTGAGAGTGAGTATCTCTGGAGTTCTCCCATTGTCTTTCCTTGTGTCTTTCCCTGGTACCATGCTCCATCAAGCACAGACTTTGTCTCCTCCTTGTAATCCTTACCCTGCCCTCACTATCAGTTGTAAAGTGAACGTTTGCTGTAGTGTTTACAAAGTGTTAATGCCTGATGGTAAGGAAATATCTGTTTCTAACAAATATTTTTGTGTCACTGCCCCTCAGCTTGCTGTTGGGTGCTTCTGAGTACTGCTGTGTCTTATCTGCCTTAGACATGATTCTTCTTCAGGGCTGAGTCAATATCAGTTATGGTGCCTATTGTAAACATGTTTTATAAATCATTATCTCTACACAGCTGATTGGGTCCTTTGTAGCAATATGCCATGCACTTCATCTTAGAATCTGAATTGTATTGAATGTCTGCATAAAGCTCTCAGGAAATAAACAGAGAGGAAACATGCAGGGAATACAAAGATTGCATAGTAAGTGAAAAGTGGAATATATCCTTTCTCTTGGAAAAAGAGGGCTGGAAGTTATTAGGGAAGTCAGATTCCTGTGTGGAATACCTTTGACTGCCAGTACAAATTTCGAAGTGTAGGTCAGTTAATCTTAGCTGAAAGTGTGTAAGGTGTAACTTTCCATTGTAATTGATTTAATCTTTGCTATTTTAATCCACATACTGTGGTGTTGCGGGAGTTATGAGAAATTTCAGCCTGGAAAACCTGCTGCCAAACTGGATAAGCCATTTACAAATCCCAGAAATTGTATCCAGTGTTATTGTGGGATTTTTGCTTTTTTACACCATTGCCTAATTCTTTTTATGCAATTTTATAAATATGAATTCTAGAAATATCATTACTACACAACTATTCAGATGAATATTGACGTTCTTAAAAAAACCCCTACAAATCCTAAACATTTTTGCAGGAGGGATCTGGGAACTGACAAGTGTTAAAGGAAAGCCTTTAGGTCCAAAAGTTCCCAATTTGTGTCTCCTGTTGTATCCTTGTGCTATGTGGGCTTCATGTTGTGGGTAAAGGCAAACTGAGGAGCAGAGGTAGGTGATTCCTGGATCATTTGGGAGGTTCAGCACATGTGGTTGATGGTTTGTACTTCTCAGCTGCTTGTGTTCAGATTACACAAAGAGAAGGTTTTGGAGGTGGCAGAATACACTTTAGGGTTAGAGTTGCCTGTGGTGACTGTCTTGTAACTCAGGAGAGTTAACTGTGTGGTCATACAGGAGCAATAATGCAGGTCCAATATGGAAAGCCCAGCTTTTTTTGAGCACATTATTGGCATTTGGATCAGATCCCAAGGCAGAGTACCCTGTTATCCATGACCCTGTGCTGGTTTGAAGGCTGTTAATTGAGTCACTCCAGAGGGAGAGGGAAGATGTGGTCTCTTGTAATGGTAGTGGTGGGGGAGCAGGTTAGCCTGGATTACCTGCTGGGCAAGCCCTGGGTGCTTTGTTTTCAGAGAGGAATCAGCTGGATCCACAGCAGTGCAGCTGTATTTGCTAAGAGTTTGAGTAATGGTGCTTCTAGATCCAGACTGATAACCCCATGTACTGTGCAGATACACAGAAGTTGTAGCTCCCAGCAGTGTGTACTGCCCTGGGGTGGTGGTGTGTGCCAGAGAGGCTCCATGGGGCCAAATTCCATGCTGGGCTCCTGTTGATCATTGCTTTCCTAGTTTGATGGAGAGCTGAGTATTCCATCAGGTCACTGATGTGAATCCAAGGGGTGTTTAATGGCTCTTTGGATTAAGCCACAGGAGCCCAATTCCCCATCTCCATCCCAACCTGGGGTGCTGTAACAGAGCTCTGTCACACAGGGTGTACCAGAGCCATAGCCTGTGCTCAGTGAGAACATGTGAAGCATTTCCTCCCTGGGTTGCCAGTTGAGCCACTCTGTGCAATTGCTGTGGCTTTATTCAAGCAGAAAAATGGAAACATCTGGTTAAATGTACCAGATTACTTGAGAGGAATCTCTGAGCCTCGTGCACTGCAGCTGTGCTTCACTGGATGTATGTGATTAAATTCATTGGGCTGGAGCTGTTCCTTTTTACAGGAAAGGCTGTTGGCTGGAGCCATGCATGAATAGAGTAGGGGAAGAGGAAAGTTTGGCAAAACAAGCATTTGGTCTCTGCTCCAGGACACAAAAATGTTACACGTGGTGCAGAAGCCACTTTGGCAAATATGCAGAGTTTTGGGGAGGACTGAAAGCAAAGGTTTTTTATGACAGTTGCCAAAAATTCTGGTACCAGCTGATGAAGAGAAAGAGCACTGTTTCACAGGGGGGAATAGTGTGACTGACTGATCTATCTGCTGTGAGCTGGCAAAACATTTTTGTGTCAATTTAACAGTGTGTTTTTGAGAATTTGCTTTGAAACAGATATTCAGGGCACTAAAACTCTTTGTAAATACTGTGTGTTGACTAAAATGTACCATGAGTATTGATGTTTGTCTTCATTTGTTGGCTTTTGAAAGCACCTCTGTAATTACACAAACTATTTTTTTTTCAGTTATGACATGCACTGATTATATCCCAAGGTCATCAAATGATTATACCTCACAAATGTATTCTGCAAAGTAAGTCAAGAAATTGTTACTGAGTTCTGTAACTCTTACTTCTCTCTGAAGTAATCTTTTTGTATCTTCATGCATTTCTCTAATGCTGTAAATCCCACTGCTGGCAGCATATACTCATTGCTGAGGACACTGAATTTACAGAACTCACCCTTTGCCTTTAGTGACTGTTGTTTTATATTCACAAAGATAAATGAGGTCCTTCAAGTAATTAACATGATAGTCTTGGCGAATAATGCACATAATATTTGTCAAATAAACAAATTGAACATAAATAAATATAAGGGGAATGTAAGATTTTTCTCATCATTCACTGTGTTTAGGGATCTTTGTAGTTTTTCCTGTTGGAGCAGGATAGGCCTTAACCCCTGCTGCTTTTGTGGAGTTTCTGTGTTCTTACAGTAGATTACAGTAGCTTCAGGGTCTGGTGTGGTAAGGCATGTTAAGTGGGACTGACTTCTTGTGCCTGTTGGAATGGGGAATTTGTCCCTCCCAACTCCTGGATGAGCCCTGGTGCTCTGGCATGCTGGAGGAGGGAGTTTCCCTGGGTCACTGCAGGAAGCTGGCAGCATCTGTTCACTCAGGAGCCTGCCTTGGGAAGCACAAGGAGCTTGTTGCACTAAGAGGACGTGCCAGTCTGAGTAGTTTCTCCTTCCTGGAGCGATTTTTTAATGTGTCTTCTGGTTTGAAGGCTGAAAGATGCATAAAAATGTAAATAGTTCTTGCTGACTTTTGTTCTCTCTTTTCCCTAAGGCCATATGCACATATCCTTTCTGTACCAGTGTCGGAGACCATGAGCCCTTACCCTGGTCAGCCTCAGTACCCAGCCCTGCAGCAATCCCAGCCCTACACCATCTACCCCCAGAGCACCCAGACCTATGGACTACCTCCTTTTGGTAAAAATGTGACTTTTCAAAGACTTCTCCCTGCCTGCAATTACTGTTTTATGTCTCATTAAAAAGCCAATATTAACCTCAAGGTGTGTTGGAGAGAGGAGTTTGTAGGAGAGCACATGTATAACTGAAATTGTAGATAGATATTGATCTCTTGATGGGACTTCAGCTTAAAAAAATAAGATTTTTTACAAAGGTGTTACTTTGGATCTCCCCATGAAGTTTGCCATATAGTTCTTGGTTTGGGATCATAATTGTCTCTAGCTGTGGTATGGGTATGTTTGTGCAGTTTCCTTGTTAGTGAAATGACACAACACCCCATAGTACAGCCTCTCTCCTTTTTCCTTTCCTTTTTGTTGTCCTAGATTAATCCATTTTTATTTCATCTTTCACCAAATGAGAACTCATGCTAAAATGTCTCCAAGTTTACCAGGCAAATAATTTGCCTAATTTGCTCTGATAACTGAGCCTTTATAGCTATTTCAGTCTTTGCAAATGCAGCTCTCAAAAAACGGAAGGGAGCAGAGGCTGTTTTATCCCTAAGCATGCAACACTCATGAGAGAGGAGAGCATCACACCACCATGCAGAGAACTTGGGGAGGCACCCTGGCTGCCTGTGGAAATGGTAGAGTCACCACCCCTTTGCAGTGCTCAAAAAATGTGTGAGGACATGGTTTAGTTGTGGTGCTTTTATGGTTGGACTTGATGATCTTAAAGGTCTTTTCCAACTTTCACAGTTCTGTGATTCTAGGTATATGTCTCAGGAGCTTGTTGGTTGTCCTGCACAACCACATGCACTGAGCCTCTTGGAGATTTATCTGTTAGTGCTAAAATCTTAGTACCTTGATGTGTGTAAGGATGAATTTTTCTTTAGTTAAAGAATTAGATGTCTTGAATAAAACCAGCTACATTTCTGGCTTTTGTTAGCTGCTGACAGAGCACGGGCTTTTCTAACAGTTACAAAACAATTGATTTGTCGTGATGTATTTGAAAGATGGTGTAGAAAAGATAATAAATCCAGACCTGGCTTTGTTAAACATGAGTTAAATTACTAATCCTGTAATTACTAACAGTTGTTGGAACATACTCCTCCTCAGTGGGTGCCTGCACTTTGGTTTCAGTGCCTTGTTGCACTGTTTTTTTCTGTATCTGAACAGTGGCTGATGGTTTCCTTTGCTTCATTTATTTGGTGTTTCTCAGTAGTGTGTTGTGCATGGTGAACTGAGCCTGCTTGGTGTGCTGTTGTGTGTTTCAGTGTGTGACATGTTGGTGTTTTTATAGGCAAATATTTGTAAATACATGGAGTGCTCCAGTGAAGTTGTTTAAAACGGTGGTTTAGACTTCTTCCTATGATTTTGGAGGGAGGGAGGGTGTAGGGGTTTTGTTGGTGTGTGTTGTGTGTGTGATGTTTTGTTGGTGGCAGGAGTGGTGGCTCTATTTGGGGGGAGTGTTCATTTTTTTAAAGCCAAAGGTTTTGGAGTGCAGGGGTACTTCAGTATTACAGTCTAAATGTAACACAAGTAATTCTCCTGAAGACCTGGAAGGAGATCTGCATTTTCTGTTGACTTCAAAGGAGCTTTTGTCTGTAAAATATCCAAAATGTCATCAGTTACTGAAATGTCTGGTATGGATTTTGAGGTCTGTTGTTAAACAACTGAATTTTTGGTGTGAAATCCAGTGTTAGGAAGATGTTAAAAGTCATTATTTCCAGTAATGGAAATCATTCTGGAGTGGTACCTGCTGAGTCATGCTGAGAAGATGGACCTGGCATGGTTTGATGGAGAGGTAGAGGGTAGAGGATTGGACATGCACACTGCAGAGGGAATTCTGGAAATTGTTTCTGCTCACAAAATCTCCAGTGAGCAGGTGAGGGCCAAACAACTTGGTCACTTGCTTTACCAGCACCAGAGGGCTTGTTACAGAGGTTGGTGTGTCTTTCTCCTGTGTATTTGTTTCTATGCCAGAAAGAAGGCACCATGGGTTATCTAACTGGAACAGACCAGCATGAAACAAGCTGACAAACACAAGCATAGTCTTGAGGTGGCTGAAATCAGGATGCTCCTTTTAGAGAAAGGATGACCTATGCTCTTGCTGATTTGTCACCTCTTGGTGTTCAGTGCATTGTTCTGCATGGGATGCCCTTCTGGTCTGGAGAGATTTTTTTAAATAAACATTAAAATAAGATTAGTGACATCCAGGCTGCATATGTGTAGCTGTAAGCTGGCATTAGAAACACCATGGATGTGATGGCTTACATTAACTCAAGAAACACCTACAATGTCCTGTGTGGGGCCTTTCCATGTCTGTAGATCTGTGCTGTGACATTCTGTGACATCAGTGCTGCCATTGGACATGGAAGAGTCTCATTCATCCTCTCACGGCTTCTTCTCCATCATCCTTGAGGCTGTGCTGGCTTACACTGCTGTCCTGCAGAATTAGAGGGGAAGGACACATGCCACCAGTGCAGGAGTGTGCCTGGCTGTGTGGAAAGCAGGATATGTCTGTGACAAGAAGACAGTCATGGAAGGGAGGGGCTGAAAGATGCCTCAGCACATGACCTGAATCAGCTCCTGCACTGGCACCAGCCAGCACTGCCAGCACCTCTTAGAGTGGTGCCACACTCCCTGTGTGGCCATTATCCTACAGCATTCAGGGTGGGTTTGTGTTTCACTCTCAGGTTGTTTGGCACTCCTGCATGTCCTGTGGCCATCACACTGTGTTGCTGTCTGATCCTTGTCCCTCTGTCTTGTGCCCTGAGGAGCTTCTGGTTACTGCCCCCTGTGAAAACTGCTCACCCATTTGGAGATGGTGGCACTCCCTTTCCAGATTAAACAAACACAGCTGTCACTCCCACTCTCCTTTGGAGGATCTTTTTCCCATATATTTTGTTCTGGAGTTTCTGCAATGTATCTACAGTCTTTCTTAAATCAGCCTTTCCTTTTTGTTTGCTAATTATTGAGGTTCTGGAGCTTTGAAACCTTAACGAAGACACAACTTGAGAGACAAAGAGACAAACCCTGAGGTGGCTGTGCAGAGGGAGTGATTTAAGTTGACTCAGAGGTGTCAGTTTGAGGTCAGATATGTAAATAAAACAAAGGGCCATTGCAGAATATAATTCTGACAGAGCTGCAGCATGGAGTCACCTCTTGGAGCTGCTGCTCATGTCCAGCTTGATGGAGTCTCCCATGTCTTCTGGGTAAGAAACCTGGAACTCACAGCCCATGGCTCAGTCCTGCTGGAGTGGGTGAAGGGCTGCAGATGGCTTCCCCAGCCTTGGTACTGTTTTCAGGGTGTTTAAAAAGGAGGGTGGTCTTTCTGGTGGCCCTGAACTCTGTCTAGCTCCAAACGTCCTTTGTCCCTCTGCTTTGCACACTCCTGCTTGTTTTTAAGTAGATCCTCTCAAAATATTTCTGCTTTCTAACCAGGGCCAGGGTGAACTGTCTTTGGCTATGGCTGTAGATTTGGAGACACTGAAGAGCCCTGAAGAGTAAAGCCTGAGCTGAGCTGCCCCAGTTGGACACTTGGCAGCTGTCAGTGCAGAGACCTCAATCTTAACATTGCACCCAAGCTGAGCCACATGCTAAGTGTGCCCTGTACACATAATTACAGTCACTCTGTTCTCTATGCTGTGCCCAGAGTTGTTACAAAAGCATTTCAAACCAACAGGAAATCTGGAACAAACATTCAGATTTTTAATATTTTTTAGCTCTATATTTGCTGTTGTCAGTCTAGGAAAATTACTGACTTGTGGCTTTAAAATATTAAAATATTGAATATATTTTAAAATACTTAAAATATTCATCCCAAAGCCCGGTGAAGTAGTGGAAGTGTTGAGCTTGGCCTTCCTAGGTCCCAGCTTTGGCCTCACTGTGTAACATCTGATGTCACTTGCAGTGCTGTGCAGCTCAGCCCAGAATGACAGTGACTGGCAGGTCCTTTATCTGCAAGGGCAGTGAATCTTTGTGACACAAACAGATTTCTAGTTAAAAGCTTTGTGAATTAGTCTTCTTGGTGCTTCTAATTTTCTCTTTTCCAGCCATGTTGTCACCAGCTCTAATCCTTGCACAGCCTGACAGTCAGTGCTTACTATTGCTGAAATCAAACATTTTCTATGTGTCTTTGTTACTTGCTTTTGTGATGAGCAAAAATCTTGATCTGAGGTAGGAGCATGCTGTTTGGTCCCAGCATATTTGTTTGTAACTGGTCCAATTTATCTGATTCAGGTGCACTGTGGCCAGGTATGAAACCTGAAAGTGGTTTAATTCAGACTCCATCTACAAGTCAGCACAGTGTTCTTACCTGCACTACAGGGTTAACCACAAGCCAGCCCAGCCCAGCACATTATTCTTATTCCATTGAAGGTAACTTGGCATGGTTTTTATCTGCATCTCTCTCCACCTAACTGAGTCCAGATACCAAACTAGAGATGCTTGCACGCTTGTCCTTGGTTTGTGCATGCTTCTTCATGCTTTGCCTCTTTTCTCTTTGTGCCTGTGTGTTTCTGGGTTTGTATTTGCCTCACACCTGTGTGTGCACCAGGCTGGCTCGTTGGTGCCATGCTGCTGGGCTGAACAGAGTGAAGAGCAAATGGGAAGGGGAAAGAGACTTACATGTTGTGTTCCTGCATGCTTTATTGGGAATGCTCTTGCATTTCTCTTTGTTTGTGGTTTTTAGCTTGATGTCAGGAAATGTGCTGACCGCAGTGAGATTTTTAAACATTTGTTTTTAATTCCTTCTGGAGGTGGATGGCTCTTGAATATCACACACAGCGGGCTGGTAGATCTGCTAGGAAGTGAATTTCTCAGTATAGAACTACCATTCAAATATTGCAGTTTCTAGAAGAGCCACAGCTAAGAAGGCAGGTGCTGAATTTCACCAGCTTCCACAGCAGTCTTGAGGAGTGAACGTTCCAGATAGCTGAATAATGGAATATTGTTGCTTATGGCACAGATGTGCAAATTGATACCTTTTCTTTAGGCTGGAATTTGCCATTTATGTTTTGGTGACAAAATGTGAAAATTTGTCTCTTTCTGTGGAAATTTTGCAAAGCATTTCAGGAATTCGTAATCTGTTTCTTCTGGAATATTTTCACAGAATAATTCAGGACTTCAGGAGATTTTTAGTTCAGCTTCCTGCTCAAAGAATAGTTGGTACAGAATTCAGAACCAGATTGCTCAGAGCTTTATGTAGCTGGATCTCCAAAACCTCCAAGGATGGAAATCTTGCCAGTTCCAGAACCTGACTGTCATTATGATGAAATGATTTTTCTTTTGTTGACTCAGAGTTTTCCCTCTTTCATGTTCTGACCATTTCTCTCCTGCTGCTGCACACTTGCAAAAAGAGCCTGTGTCTGTCCTCTCACTAATGTCCATGCAGGTACCACAGGCTCCATCAGGTCCCCAAAGTCACCTCCTCTCCTGGCTGGACAGTCCCTCTCCCCTGAAATGTCCCTTGCAGGGCACCTTCTCCAGATCCCTGGCTGGTTTGGTGTCTCTTTACCAGACCCACTAAATTTTATTGACGTGTTTCTTGTGCCTGAGGGGCCAAACTGAATGCCATAACCAGATGTGGTCTCATGGGAGCCAAGAAAAGGAGGACAGTTCTTAAAATGAGCACTGAGTGGGTTTTAGCATGTCTCTCATGGAGGAGAGTTGTGTGGTGTGTCATGGTACTTGCTCAACTTGCATTATTGTGACAGTCAATGGCCCACTGTAATATTTATCCTTAATTCACTTTTCACATTCATAACATGAGGAAAGTCAATTTCAAATACTGGAAATACTCCTTTCCTTCCAGCATAACCCTCCTTCCCATCAGCAGAGTGACTTACTGTGTCTGATAGCACCAGCTTTAATTGCCAGGGGTCAGGAATGGTTCTACACAATGTGACCCCTGCCAGATTTCCCAGTGATGTCCATGGGGATCCCTGGGGCTGGTGGGGTGACAGACCCGTGTCAGGCCTGGCTCTGTAGAAGAATTATAAAATCACACACTTGTTTGGACACCAAAAAGATTATCCACTTCCAACCCCTCTGCCATGAGCAGGGACACCTTCCACTATCCCAGGTTGTTCCAAGCCCTGTCCAGCCTGGCCTTGGACACTTCCAGGGATGGGGCAACCACAGCTTCACTGAGCATCCTCACAGCCAAGAATTCCCTCTCAATATCCCATCTAACCCTGCCCTCTGGCAGTGGGAAGCCATTCCCCCTTATCCTGTCACTCCATCCCTGTCCAAAGTCCCTCTCCAGCTCTCTCTGAGCCCCTCTGGATGCTGGAAGGGGCTCTGAGGTCTCCCTGGAGTCTTCTCTTCTGCAAACTGCTCAAGCCCAGCTTTGTCTGGCTTTCACTCAGGAGAAGGATTTTAATCTGTGCTGCTGGGAGAATGTGTGATGTGATAACTTTCCCTGCAGGCTGCTCTCTGAAAGTGTGCACAAGTCAACCCAAAGTGTGCAAAAAGTCACTCCAAAGTGTGCAAATGCTGTTGCTTTTTGGAAAAACCTTTTGCAGACGTGCAGGAAACTTTTCCTTTTTAAGATTTGCTACATTTCCTTCTCAAGCAGCCCACCAAAAGGTCAGGTCAGTAACAGGGGCTGGTGCCAGGGAGGTGGTAGAGAGCAGAGCTGGAAGAATAAACAGTTGTTTTAATAATCCTGGAATATCTGTCTTTTCTCTCCACTCAAATCAGCAGGATGAGACACAGTTGTACAGTGATGCTGACTTGTTAGAGGGGAATTTCAGTGCATGGTTCTGGCTTTGGCTCTTTGGAAATGAAGCAAAGCAGATAGGGATTAATAAGGTAGGGGAGGCAGGGATGTAATGTCTGAGGATGAGCTCTGAAGTGGGGGATCAATAAAGGAAAAGAGGAAAAGAGTCATGGCATTTTTAATGCAGTACTTGTGTTTGCTGGTCTTTAAACCTCAGCCCTTCAAGTCGTGTTTGGCAAATTTGTGCCAAATATTTTTGCATGGTTCTGGCCCATTCATAGGTAAAAGGAAGTGGCCCCCAGTGCAGAAAGATTTGGTTCATCCATGTGGTGGGAACTGTTTGAAAAAATCTGATATGTAGCAATGTTTGGATACAGGATTATTAAAAAGACCTGTTGGAAGGGGACCAGAGTTAAGCAATGAAGTTCATATGAGGGAATGCCAAACCCTGAAACCTTTTTTCTCATTTCTTAACTTCTGTGATCAATCTCAGTGGAGAAGCAGCCTCTGCAGAGCATTACAGATAAAAATCACTTTTTGTTTCCTCTCCATAATAGTCTTGGGAGCAGTGGGGTAACAGTCTGTCCCCCAGAGAGTTGCTCTGCCCCAGGTGCATGGCAGGTTTGTTCAGTCAGCAAGGGTCTTTTCTGGGGAGCTGGGCTTCATAGGGGCCTAGGAAAGGACCTTCTCTTAAGGTGATAACAGCCTTGAGTTTCCATAATGTGGAATTGGAAGGAGCTTCATTTGGAAACTGCCCCCTGTATTTGAGCAGTTGCTTATGAGGAGTGTCTGTGACAGGTTCCTTGGCTCACACTGCTGAGCTTCAAGTAGCTGTGGAGCTCCTTGAGTGTCTTCATTGCCATTATTGCTGTTCAGTGCAGCCCTTTTGCCTTTTTCTAAATGTTTCTGGGTCTAATTCCCTTTGTTTCTGCTTCCACAGAGATGACACCCTTCATATTCCTCATCTCCTGTAAATACTGTGTATTTCTACACATCTTTTAAGATCTGTTTCCTGTGTTTTGTTAACTTTTTTGAGGCATATTTTGGATCCATTCCCCTTTCCAGGAGGCACCAGGTAGTGTTGCTGCTTGCCATAGCACAACATACATTCATTAAGAGTTCATGGTGGGTGTGTTTCTCTGGGGGAGCAGGACTGAAACCTTCAGAAGCTTGAGTTCTTGGGGTGAATTCTGCATTGTATTTGCAGAAAATAAGGGTTTTTCTCAGAGTGATGGTAAAGATACTGTGAGTTTCTGCAAGTCTTTACATAACCATCTAAAAGTGATTTTTTTTTTTGTTTCATTTGTGTGCAGAGGAAGGTGGTGGCATCTGGTTTTATTCCTGTTGATTTAATTATTTGCTGTTATCCTTGTGAGTCCCCAAACCCACCTTGAGGAATGTTTAATGGAGTGACCCTGTGTCTGCAACCCCCCAAATCACTGGTGTTCCCAAGTGTTGCTCTAGCAGCCTCTTCTGTGTTTTGGGAGAACTGAATGCAGTGACACAAAGCTTATGAAACATCTTCAAGTTGGTACTAACAACTACACATCTCTAAGAATTTGTCCTATGAGCTGTTGACAGATTATTTCAGAAAATCACATTCAAAAAGCAATTCTAGACACAGGGATGTTGGGAGAGATGCTCACTTTCTCCAGCAAGAAACACTCTTTTTCTACTATTTGAAACATGTTTCCTTAAATTTTAAATCTAATTAGGCTAAAAATGCTGTTAGATGCAGATTTTTTTTTTAACAGAACTGATTTGAACACATTCATGTCCTTTTTCTTGATTTATTCTGATTCGTTTTCAACTGGTACTGATTGATCATCAGAATGGGATTGTTGTCCTATCAAAACATGTAGTGAAGATGTGAAACCTTTTTAATTCTACACCAATTGCTTAGCAACCATGGAGGGAAAAGGTTCCTGAACCATTTGAAAGGACTGTTTTTAAAGATGTACTAGCTCTCCTTTCATGTAAACCCAATTGGAATGTGACTGCTGTCAAAATACACCACAGCCCTTTTTTGGCTGTTAGTAGCAGAGTGCTGGTGGAAGCACAGATACTTGCACATTTGCCTAGTAAGTATTTATTTCACAACTTCTCATTTCTTACGCTTTTCTAGAATATTTAATGCAGTAATTCTTAATTTTACAGCATCAACTACCAATGCCAGTCCAGTCTCAACATCCTCAACTGTTGTCAATATTTCCACATCAGCAGTAGCCAGCATCTCACAGGTAAAACTTCCTTGGTAAATTTATGTGCACCATCTCCTTTACCTTTGTTTAACACATTGTTAATAAATGTGTTGAACAAAACTAATGTGTAAATGTCACTTCAAATGGAGCACAGTGGTGCTGGAGTTGTGCTCAGTGTGTAACTCAAAGTCACCAAATGACTCCTGCTGTCTCTTTGACCATGATGCTTCTCCCTTTGGCCTTTGCAACAAACTCACTTCATCTGTTCAAAGCTGTTGTCTCATCTCCAATTTGTGAGTCTTAAAACTGAGATCTCTGCAAGAGAGATGGAGGGAAAGAAACAATTTGGCCATTTTGAGGACTGAACCTGCAGGGAGGATTAGAGGTGGATGTTTTTTGGATGCCTTTGTTCTCCCTCAGCAAGAACAGGAAATGAGGTTGTACACAAACAAAACCCCAACCCAATGAAGTCGGGTGTGCATTCTGATGGCAGACTAGAACAAAGTGAGGCAGCCCTGCAAGGTAGCAAAGACCATTTCCCCCTGCCTTTTTCCTCTGTGGGTGGTTAACTGCCATTCTGAGTACATGGATATACAAAGGAAGCCTTCAGTGTCCAGCTTTTCAGAAAGAGGATACAGGGAGTGTGGAAAATGCAATGGATGCACAAAAATTCTTTTGTGCTTATTCTGTTGCTTTTTAAACATAAACTTGCTTGGAACCATAAGGAGAAAAAATGATTTAGTATTTCAGGCCAAGGTACCTGGTTCACAAACCCTGGCTGCTCTTCAAGGGAACCAAGAGAGCACTGTGGACCAGAATAGTGTGATGTGACATTTGGAGTTGCTGCTTTTTTTACTGTCAGAAGCAGAAGTTAAAATCCTCAAGCACAGCTCTAGGTGCTGGGTGATCTCCTAAATGAATTAAGTAGTTTTGATAAATGGATACCTTCCAGCATGCAGAATTATTGCTTGATGAAGTCAGGACATGAGTAAGGGCCATTCATCCTGTAGTTGTGCCCTCAGTGAGGCCCAAGGTCATTTTCTGTCACTGTCAAATGCAGGAAGTCAAATGCAAGACAAAACCACACATTCCAGGGCACAGAGTGCACTGATATCTTTGCATCCACTCAACTCCCCTGTTACTGTCACTTCATTCATTATGAATTAATTTTTGCAGACACTGGAAGCAGAGGAAAGGCCCTGTGATCACTGGTCTCCTGTGCAAAACCTGCCTGTGCAGGAGCCATTGGGCAGACAGACCTCTCAGCCCTTTTTGGGAATGTCTTACATAGGCAGAATGAAACAGCATAAAGTCAGACTGTGCTCTTGCTGGGATTTTTCTTGGACAGGATTTTCTAATGCAAAAGTCATCCTGATTCAGAATGTTTTCTGTATGAGGTACCTTACCATCACTAACGCTTTCCTCCAACAGGAATATCCCACGTACACAATCCTTGGCCAGAGTCAGTACCAGACCTGTTACCCCAGCTCAGGCTTTGGAGTGGTGCCACCAGCAGACAGCAGCACAGAGAGCTTGGCATTATCCACCACCACATACCCAGAGGAGAAGCCAAATGCCCTGGTGCCAGCACGGGCAGGGCAGAGACCTTCCTCTGGTGAGTGGGGTCTGTGAAACACCTCTGCTGAGCAGGGCAGGGGCAGCTGTGGGGACAAAGCTGGTGAAGGGCTTGGAAAACAAGCCATATGAAGAATGACTGAGGGAGCTGGGGTTGTTTATCCTGGAGAAAAGGAGACTCAGGGGTGACCTTATCACTCTCTACAACCCCCTGAAAGGTGGCTGTGCTCAGCTGGGGTTGGTCTCTTTCTCCAGGCAGCACTGACAGAACCAGAGGACACAGCCTCAGGCTGCAGCAAGGGAAATATGGGTTGGATATTACGAAGAAGTTTTTCATGGAAAGAGTGATTAAATACTGGAATGGTCTGCCCGGGGAGGTGGTGGAGTCACCATCCCTGGATGTGTTTAAGAAAAGATTGGATGTGGCACTCAGTGCCATGATCTAGTTGAGGTGTTGGGGCTGGGTTGGACTCAGTCTTGAAGGTCTCTTCCAACCTGGTGATTCTGTGACACATCTCCAAAGGGTCCCTGCAGCATCTTGGACTGCTGGGCCTGATGGGACACTTGCCTTCCTTGTCAGACTGGTCTCACTGGTGTGCAGAGTATTACGGTGGACCAGCCAAACTTATGTATCAGAAGCCTCATGTTGCTGCCATTCCAGGACACCTACCACATACTCTGTGTGCCCCAGGGAGTGCTCTGAACACCTGGCTGCAGGAGAGAAAGATGCAGGAGGTGGAGTGCACTTTCCCTAGGAAGGGTGTTCTTACCAGGCTCCATCACATGTCAGTCATGGCCGTGCTGCTTGGCCAAGGCTGTGTCTCCAGGGCCAACATCATCACTGTTACTCTTGTATGTTCAGCTGTCTATTAAATAAAATAGACATGGTTGAGTAATGGAGTAGTTCCAGGGTAGTGAAATGACTGCAGGGTTCCAGGCCTTAGGATGGAGGGTGCTCTGCTCTGGCTTTGCTCTGCAGGCAGTAGCTCTTGCAATTGCTCGGTTCTGGGGGACTGAATTGAGGAGATGGAGCTGTTTTGAAATGATGGCACAAAGAATTCATGATTTATGTTCTAATCAAGGTTCAACTACTACTGCATCCACATAGTAAAGTAACATCTTAGCTTTTACTGGGATGGTTTGTGGCCAGTGCTGTATTGGTGTTTGTTTTGAGACACAAGGGGATGAGAGCTGTGTGATTTCTTTCTTCCAGGAGATGCATCCACAAGTCCTTTGCTACCAAGAGCAACAGCAAGTAAAGAGTTAGATGAGCAAGCAAGAAAAAACATCCCTGGAAAGAACAGGGGGAAGAGGAAAGCAGATACCTCCTCCTCACAGGACAGTGAACTAGAGGTAAATAGTGATCTTCTTTTCTATAGGTAGCATTGCACAATAGTGTGATGGTGAAAATTCTCCTCCTTTTTTTCCATTCCATCCCCATGAAAATGTAAGGTGATTATAGAATGGTTTGGGTTGAAGAGACCTTTCAGAGTCATCTAGTCCAACCACCCTGCAAAGAACAGGGACATTTCAAGTAAATGTCAGGTCACTCAGAGCTCTATCCAACCTGGTCTTGAATGTTGTCAGGAGTGGGGCACCCACCACCTCTCTGGGTAACCTGTGCCAGTGCCTCACCACTTTGATTGAAAAAAATGTCTTCTCTACATCTAGTCTAAATTTATTCTCTTTGAGTTTAAAACCATTCCCCCTTGTTCTATCACTACAGGCCCTACTAAAAGGTCTGTCCCCATGAGTTCAAATTGAGAGTAGGTTTAGTTTAGATATTAGGAGAAAATGTCTATTAGCACTCAAAGCTTTACTTTTATAACTATAAAAGCAAGAGAAGGTTTTGAAATAGTTTGACCAAACAGCCACAGCCTGAGTGTGTACTTCTGTGGCAGTAAATAAACTCCACTGCAATAAACTGAAGAGTTGAATGTGTTCAGCCTGTAAGATGACAACTGCTGTTCATACCTGTTAAAAGCATACTGCAGCTAACCACAAAATTAACTGTAAAACTTGTTCCTTTATTGCAGTTCAGTGCCTGGAATATCTCAGCTCTAACCCAGTCTTGTTCTCTCTGCAGCGGGTGTTTCTCTGGGACCTGGATGAGACCATCATCATCTTCCATTCTCTTCTCACAGGGTCTTATGCTCAAAAATATGGCAAGGTAATACTGTCTTTTCCATGGAAGAAAACCCATTTCTGTCATGCAGAATTAAATGCTAGTCTTCAGAAAAGGAATAGTTTTGGGGTTTTTTTTTAACTCTCTACGGTGGTACTTTTAAGTTGTTGGCAGTTTGGGGCAGAGAAAGAACTAAATTTGGCTTTATACAGAGCTAGGAGATGGATGTCATCAACATGTCCCTTCTTACAATGTCTGTCAAGCTGGTTTTATCCTCACTGGGAATAACTGAGGTCCTTGCACACAGGGAAAAGAAGTGGTTTTTCTCCTTCAAAATACATTGTAGATTTTTAAATGTTTTGTATGTGCTGACAGTGAAAATGTATCAGTTTCCCCTGTGGAGCACTAAAGTGTTTGGTTGGTTTTTTTTGTTTTTTTGTTTTTTTGTTTTTTTTTTTTTTTTTTTTTTAATTGAGTTGTTTAAAATATTAGGGAATTTGTAGTTCAAACCATTGAATGTAGCTGGAATTATGCCAGGTTTGATACACAGTGGAAAACTCTGTGCAGTTTAACTGATGAGAGATTTATGACAATTCCCTTCTGCCTGGGTCCACAGTGCATTTACATTTTCTTTTTGTGTTTTTCCAGGATCCAACTCTAGTGATTGGCTCAGGTCTGTCCATGGAGGAGATGATTTTCGAAGTTGCTGATACTCACTTGTTTTTCAATGACTTGGAGGTACATGGCAAATGTGTTTGAAAGGCAGAACTCCATGTTAACATGTCAGAATTACACCTCACTCTTTGTGAGGGCTCCATGCTTCAGAGCCTCTTACTGCTTGTTGCAAGAACAGCCAAATTAGGGGTGCAGACAGGCATTCTGCAGCCTTGTAGTGTCAGGAGCTCTCTCAGTTTCTGCTGGGTTTTTGCTTGAACCCACACAGATAAAAAGAGTGATGTCTGATCCATCCTGTATTTGCATTTCTGGACTGGTGAGCACTTTCCTTCCATTGGTCCTCTTTTGAAATGGAGACCAGAGATGTGAGGAAAAGGCAATCTTGAGGATGTTAGTTCACAAGGGCTGTAACTAAGCCAAGGACAGAATGCAGGGGTGACTTTGGCTGTGGAGCAGCTTTGAAGGACACACAGCATAGACAAGCAGGCTGTACCCATGGAGGACCCACAACACCCTCCCTTTTTCTTTTGTGTTGTCCTTGATGTAACTCCACTCAATGTAATTTGCAGAATTGACAGCACTAGTTTGAGGCTTAGGAAGGCTGAATATGAACAGGAATCAGTTAGTTGTATCACAGACACACATCATGGAGAAACAAGATGGTTTTGTTGATGCAAACAGAGACTTGAATGATATTTCCACTGGGGCTGTGACTACTGGCAGCAGTGAACTTTGCAAAGGTGGTAATGAGGTTACCTCCCTGCTTCAGGGAAAAAAGCAACAAAAAGCCAAATGAAAGTGCCAAATAATCTCTTGTGCTGGCAGGGGACTCATGGATGTGTTAGCTGTGTGCTCAGCCACAAATGTACTGCTGTAGGTGTTGGTTAGTGAGTTAAATCAGCTGCACTAAGCACTAGAGCCATGGCAGTGCCACCACACTGCTGTGGCTCTACTGACCTATTTTGAGAAAATGGAATAGCAATGCTTGACCAGATAATGTGCTTTGGGGGTATTTTTGTTTTGTTTTGTTTGCTTTTTTGAAATGGCAGAAGGGTTTCAAGTGACAAGTGAGCTTTGAGTCCAGCCTATTCAGTGAGTGTTGAAATTTGTTTTTTTTGCAGACAACTCAAAATGCCACAGAAATGTTCTTTTTTCAAATCCTTTCTGGTACTTAAGATCCTAGGCTGGGCAAGGACCTCTAGGGGCTGGGAAGTAAAACCCAGTACTGGCAGCTAGTGGAAGCTCTGTGGGTTTGTGGAGGCAGTGTGGCATGGCTTGTTGCTGTTGGGAATTGTGAGGGAATTGGTTTCTATCACAGTTCTTTAATCTGCAAATGTCAGTGTGTTTCTGGATTACCAGAACATGACTTTATTTTTGGGTTTTTTTTGTCTTTAACAGGAGTGTGACCAGGTACACATAGAAGATGTGGCATCTGATGACAATGGCCAAGATCTAAGGTGTAGTACTGATGAACACAGGAAATGTATTGCTGATGTAATCAGGTTTTGTGAAGACTTCAAATGCAGATGGGGTTAAGGGATGGAGCTCAGCATTGTGCAGGGGATGAAACCTGGAAAGGTGTTTGTTTGCTGGGGGCATTTCTTTGAAGACCTACAAAGCATTAAGAGTTTTGAAATGATATTGTGAATTACGTTGTCTGCTGTTGAATACTGCCTCTGTGCTCAATGACAAGTGAGGAGGGGAGAACCAACACTTCAGACCTCATGATGACAGCATTAGATTAGTTACCTAATCTAATGGTTACTCTAATTAGATTAGTGGAAAAAGTCCCTGCCTTTGGCAGGGGTTCAGAGTGAGATGATCTTGAAGGTCCTATCCAACCTAAACCATCTTGTGATTCCATGATCTTGACCTTTGAAAGTCCCCCTGTGGTTTGCATCCCTCTGAGAGCTTAAGGTGCTCTCTATCAAACAGGGGGAGGTAGTTTTTTTTACTGAGCTGAACTGGCTCATGAAAAAGTCTGAGAAAGATCTGTCAGGGAGAAAAAAATACAGGGAAAGTGGTGAAGCAGGACTTGCTTTCTGCAGTCATAAACTGCTGAAGCAGCTCATCTGCTTGTGGAGCTGCAGTTGTGATGGAAAGGTGTGGATGCTGTGTTTGGAAGATGTGCTGGGGTTTATTGCTGCAGAATGAGGAAGGGGTCAGGGGGAAGGATGCTCTGTATGGCAGAGGAGTGAGCAGCCAAAGAGTAAAGGAAGGTTTTGTAGTGGAGGGTGTGAAAGGAGTTGTATCAGTGCAGCAGCTGTAGTTGGATGTCAGCATTCCCACAGGAGCCAGGCTCTGCTCTCCAGGTGCCAGGGTGTGCAGCTCCTCCCTGTCACTGTAGGACACAAAAGAAAGACTCCAAATATTTCAGAAGCCAAAGAGCATAGAAAAAGAAGGCTTTATTTTCTAATTCTTACTACCTTTTATAAGGTGTTCTGATACAGACTGAACATGATTGTTGAATCGGATCAACACCTCTCTAATCCCATTGGTTAATCCAGAGAAACAGCAAAACACCACCTGGAGAAAAACTGTTTTGAGAAAGGAGAGTTGTTTGCCAAGATTGTTTTGAGAAGAAACTTCTGTGGGAAATTTTTCCTTGGAAAAAATAACAGCTGCTAGCAGGCTGGAATCTCTCAGATCCAGAAATATCAGGCCCACATCTCCCTGTGGTGTTCTCCAGCTGCTGCCATCGGCAGCCCTGCCAGACATGCCACAGTGTTTCTGCTGCTGTGGCACACCTAACCCATCTGCTTTCCTGGAACAGCAACTACAACTTCTCCACGGATGGGTTCAGTGGCTCGGGCAGCAATGCAAACCACAGCTCCTCGGTGGGTGTGCAGGGAGTGGACTGGATGAGGAAACTGGCCTTCCGCTACCGCAGGGTACGCGAGATCTACAACAAATACAAAACTAACGTTGGAGGTGAGTGGGCACCTGCACCGAGGGCTGAGCACTGAACACAGCTTGTGGGCCAGGCTCTGTCCTTCCTCAGAGCTTTGGCTTTCCTGCTGTGTGGACATGAGAAGTAAACCATTCTCCTAGTGCTAACTGGGATCAAATTTCCATGGAAATGAAGAGGGTACGTCTTCCGAAACAACAGTGTGCCAGTGCAGGCTGGGATTTATCGTGGAGATAAGGATGGTCACTCAGTCCTGGAGGCAAAAGTTTTGGTGCAGATAGTATCCCTTTGCTAATTTGGTGTGAAGGGCTGCCTGGCACTCTGCTCAGCAGTGGCCTGAATGACTCATTTGCCCTCCTGCTCATTCCTGTCTCCACAAAGTCAGCCTTTGGTCATGGCATTGTCAGGAAGTACAGTGGTCACCCCTGGGCTGTGAGGCCCATAGTCTGACATCACTTCTCTGCTCTCACTTCACAAAGTCACTTAAAGCCTTCTAGTTTTGCTTCCCTTCAAACTCTAAAGCAGTCATAATCATGCAAACCATAGTGAGCAAATGGAGATGAATTTTCTGTTTAGTCTGAATCTTGGCATTGCCATCCCTGGAAAAGAGATGCTGCTGGAGCAGCTCATCTGGTAGGGTGACTTGGCCTAGTAGGTTGTGGATTTGGGTACCCTTTGCTTACACAAAAACCTTGACAGATTTTTTTTGGATGTATTTTCTAAAAACCAGATGTTCAAAGCTACAACTTTCTGACTTAAAAATCTGCCAGTATAGGTCTGCAGCTCAGTGTGCTGCAGTTACCTGAGTTCTTGTAGAGGTCAGACCATGATTTCATATTTTGCCTGTGGGAAACCTGGATGCAGAGTTTTTCAGGACCTGTGGAAAGCTACATGACGAAGCAGCTGTCAGTGCAGCCTGCTGTGGGTCCCTCTGTGGCCTCAGTGCAGAGGACTGGTGTGACAGAAGGCTGGAGTGAGGGGTGTTCATATGTCATGGATGGAATTTGGAAAGATGTGCAAGTTCCATGTGCTTCTTTCTTGCTGTGTTTACTGTCAGGAGCAGAAATGGGCTCCACTTCTGTTTGCTTTTAATTCAAAACTTGAAGAAAATGATATCTAAAAGCAATTACAAGCATGGGAATAAAAGAGGGGGGGTGGTTTAAAAAATGATATTTAAAAGGGCTTCAAGTGGAAAGGGTCCTTGGAAAGCAGAAAGTCAGAGAGGGTGGCTGTAGGAGTTCTCTGTGGCCTTGGACCCCTACTGCTGTGAGTGCTTTGTACAAGAGTAGTGCCTTTGATTGCCTGTATCCTGAGAAATGCTTTGAAATAATTGCAGATAAGTGTCTGCCCAGTTCCCCACAGACTCCTGGATGAATGTCTGGGCTCATTCATATCACTAGGGACTGGTTTCTTTCATTGCTTTGAGACAGTCCAGCTTCCAGGGGCCTTCAGTTCTGTTATTTATTGCAGAGCAGGCTGGTGCACTGGGGACAGCCCTCCCTGTGTCAGACTTGCCAGGCAAACACATGTTCCTCACCTTCCAGGCCTGCTCAGCCCACAGAAGAGGGAAGCTCTGCAGCGACTGAGGACTGACATAGAAGTGCTGACAGATTCCTGGCTGGAAACTGCATTAAAATCCTTGCTGCTCATCCAGTCCAGGTATGGAAGCTGGGAGTACATGTGAGGCTTTCCCAACCCTTTCTCACCCTGGGGTGCTGTGCTGGGCACTGCCCCTGTCACCCTGCTGCTGTTTGGCACAGGTGCCAAGTGACTGAGGGCAAGAACTCCACCCCTCTTTCTCTGCTGCAACTCCTTGTAGTTAGCAAGGTCCCCATGGTCACCAAATGGTTTTTCTGACAGGGAATTCTGCCAGATCCAAACAAGCAAAAATTGCAAAACCTTGTCCTAAAATGCCTCCTGAAAGCAGGACAGCAAAGTACATGGCACCTGGGGAAGCTGATCAGACTGCCTGCAGCAGTCCTGGCACCACTGCCTGTAGATGTGCTGTTACAAGTGTTTTTCTTTCTTTTAGAAAAAACTGTGAGAACATCCTGATCACAACCACCCAACTGATGCCAGCTCTTGCCAAAGTTCTTCTGTATGGATTGGGCGAGGTGTTTCCCATTGAAAATATTTATAGTGCTACAAAAATAGGTAAGGGGTTGTGCCAAGTCTCTGGCACTGTGGCATCTGCTGAGGATGAGCTGGGATTTTTACATGGGGAAATGCCATTTCTGCAGCTGAGCAGCCCCGTGCTGTGGTCGAGGTTTCTGGCCTCGGGAGCTGAACTGGGTGCTCCCCCTGCCCAGTAAGACCAGAAGTGTTTCTGTACTGGGAGGAAGGGACCTGTTCATGCTGTGTTTCTCTGTGCCTGAGGCTCCTTACAGGGGGATTGTCTTTGGCAGGCAAAGAGAGCTGCTTCGAGAGGATCGTGTCACGGTTTGGGAAGAAGGTCACCTACGTGGTGATTGGAGATGGGCGTGATGAGGAGGTGGCAGCCAAGCAGGTGGGTCTGACTGCAGAGCTGGGCCAATGCAAAGGGAAGTTCCTGCCAGGCTTTGCCTACGAGGACTCTTGTTCCTAGGCTGAACTCTTCAGGCCAGGGCAGCCAGGAGCTAAGTTTGCCTTTGATGCACGAGATTCTCTGTTGTGTTAAGATGGGCAGTTTTCTGGCTCCTGGGTGTTTAAAATTTCTCTTTTACTATTGTTTAGGATTGTGTATAACACTGTCCCTGTCAGCAATGTCTTAGTCTAGCATGTTGTATGTTGAAAGGTTGGACTCAGTGACCTTGGAAGTCCCTTCCACCCTTGATGATTCTATGGTTCTATACACTGATCATAGCCTGTGACTATCAGGATATTGCAGCTTCTCAGGAGTGTGGAGGAGTCAAGGCTCAGGAACAGCAGCAGATGAATGCAGAACCTGCCATTAGGCTGAATTACAAACAAGGAGCAAAGAGTTTGATTGATTTGGACAGGCCTGGATGGGTTGTTCAGTTGTGCTAATTAATAGTGGAGTGCAGAGATGACTGTCAGGACCTTGACTCTGCAGGCTTCACACGTTCTGCCATATGCCAGAGCTGTCACCTGTGCAGGTGTGCTGGGGGCCCTGGACAGGCATTCCTGGGTGCAGCAGCAGCTCACAGCCAAGGTTTCCCCTGTGAGCAGCTGACAGTCAGTGCTGGTGCCTGTCACACACAGATGTGCACATCAGATGGGCTCCAGATACAGATGTGCACGTGGCTGAGGTCTGTCCTGAGAGTGGTGTGCTCTCACCACCACACTGCACAGCCCTGCAGCTCTGCCCAGCCTGCTTCCACCTCAGCTGAAAATCCCTGCACAAACCTGACTGTGCTCTCTCTTTGCAGCACAACATGCCCTTCTGGAGGATCACAAACCACGCTGACCTCGTGTCCCTTCACCAAGCCCTTGAGTTAGACTTCCTGTAAGAAGTTGGAGCAAAGATGTGACTGCAGCTCCCACAAGCCCTCTCCATTACTGGGGGGGGGACAGAAATCTCACATGTTTGCGGACTCACTTTTCAGCTTGATGAAGAAAACATACCTAATGCAAACTGTACAGTGGAATATGACAGCAGGTCATTCCTTGGGAGCATGGGCCCTGCCAAGTCCAGAGGTGTCCTGTAAAGAAGCCCTAGACTCAGCAGAGCTAGAGCTTGTCTGCAGAAGGGACTTAGAGAGCCAGCTGAATGCCTCTGGCATGTGTCTCCAGAGGGAGGGGCCATAAAACAGCAGAATTATTTGTAAGAGCCTTCTCCTTTCTATTCAGCTTAGTTGTAGAACCCAAGTAAACACAAAACTTTATTTTTATAGGAAAACGCTGATGGCAGAGCTTAAATCTCCCTTGTTTTGCAAAGCCGAAGAGCTATGGTTTTTTTTTCATAGGAAATATTAATGAAAATATCAAAAATACCTCTATTGCTGTAATATGTGTCCTCTCTCCTTCCCTGGGTGTTCAAAACAGTTAATTTATTACAATGTCCTTATGTTATTTCCTCAGTGTGGGATTACTGGAAAATATAAAGTTAAGGGAATGCTTCTGGGATATGTGGTTCCTTATAGAGGCAAGTATTGGTGTTCTGAGTTGATCCCAGTGGCTTCTAGTCAGTGTGTGCACGAGTCCTTTTAGACAGCAGGAGATCACTGGATTCCAGCCTTGGTCTGGACTGTAGATCCCACAGATCTTCCCTGCAAAGAAAAATGAAACCACCTGTGAACATCAGGTACAGCAGGCTGGTGCAGACTGCTCAGATGTGAACAGAGTCCTCACCTGGAGTAGGAATAATCTAATTCCTAAATCCTCATGAATGTTGCAGAGAAGGCTCTGGCTATGGTATAACCTTCACCTCTGTGTTCCCGACCCTATTTGTAAGTTCCTTTTAGTAGAATCAGATTCAATTTTCTTATATTCTTTGCATTAGCCTAACTACATAGTGAAAAACAAACGCCTTGTTAAAAGAGGGACTTAATTTTCTAAGACACTGTGACTTGGCAGCATGGAGCACTTGGGAGGGATGGTGATGCTGATTTTTCTGCTACTGGCTCAGAAATAGAGGCTGGAGTCAGTGCCCTGCAGCTCCCCTGGCCAGGAACAGCCAGCTGAGCACTGGGGCTGGCACAGGGGCTGGTTTTGTGCCAACTCAGGCTGTGTTTGGTGGTCTCCCCCATGTACTCTGATGGCACCAGGTCAGCAGGTGCCCTGAGGACAGGTGTGTGCTGTGCCCCAGAACCTGCTGCTGCTGCTCCTGCAGAGCCAGACCTGTGGCTGCTCCCAGACCCCTCCACATCGTGGTCATCAGCCTTTGGGAGACTGGGCTGAAAGTCTTGTCACTGCAGGGAGGACACTGACCCGTTTGCTGTGCTCATACAGGCAGGGATGTTTGCTGCATTCCTTTCATGGCATTAATTACTGAGGGTTAATTTCTATCAGTGCAGGGGGAGCTGCTGGGCCAGCTTGGCACAGGCTCTGCTGTGCCCTGGGAGCATCAGCTCCAGTGACCATGAGGCAGAAGGTGCCCAGAGCCAGGGCTTTGGATACCTCGTGCTCAGGGACTGGACCTGGGAGGTCTGTTTGGTACCAGCTCCAGTTTCCCTTTGGGTTTTTGGGTGTTTTTTCTCTTTTAGATTAATTAAATTGGAATCAAAGGTGATTCTCTTTCTCCAGGGTGGTCACTGGAGTCAGGAGTGATCTGCTTTCCATTCAGTTCCTTGCCAGGTGTTGGCCTTGTGCTCTGATCCCAGGTGGGTCCTGGGTCTGTGTGTTTCCCCAGGAGCTGTGCAGCAGGAACATGCTGTCTGTGTGAGAGCTGCTGCCTGCCAACAAGCAGGAATTCATTCCATATCCCATGGAAATCTGAGGAGTCTGCTGTGGGTGTCACTGGGCAGCTCAGCAGAGGGAAGGGTGTTTGGCTGCCCTGGGGGCACACAGGCTGTGCTGGGAGTGCTCAGCAGTGGATTTGGAAAGGGGAGCAGGATGCAGGGATGTTCTCTGTCTACACCAGATGGAGAGCTCAGGTGTGTTTGCACCTGTTCCAAGGCAGCTCCAGCTCCCTTACTGCTGGGTCCATAGAGTCCAGGTCCTCTGGGGTCCCTGTGAAGTGGCAGAGCTGTGGTGAGGAGCAACCTCATTGCTCCCAGGGTTGGAAATGCCACCAGAGGATCAGGACTCAGTTGTAGTCACAGCAGAGTCTGTGCTGATGCTGAACATCCCTCAGCCCATCCAAAGGTCTCCTGTAAGCAGGTCTGGGAGCTGTCCCAGCCTGTTCAGCAGCCTGTTGGGAGCACATCTGGTACTCCAGCTGGCTGAACTTTGGGATTAAACCCTGTGCCTTAACCTCCCACCACCGGCACGGCTGAGCAGCCCAAGTGCTTCCCTCCCATCGGGAGCAGCTGAGCAGAGCCGTGCTGGAGAGGGGCTGGGTTTGCCCAGGCACTGGCAGCAGGTGCTGCACCTGCAGGCCTGAGCTGCCTGGCAGCTGGCTGTGCTTTGTGTTTGTTTACTTCAAATGTTTTAAGGAAATTTTAAGATGCTGATAAAAATTTTAGCTGAGTGTGGAACTCGCAGCCACTGACATTTCATACTGGTATTTATATGATGTTTCCTTGAATGTATGTAAAGTACTTTTATAACAGGAGGTTGATGGTACATTTCTGTGTTTGTTAATAAAGGGGTGACCTGGCTATTTTATTTTTTTCCTCTACTGGCTGAATTTAAGCCTTTTCCTGTCTCTCTTGAGGCAAGAACAGCATCTCTGTCCCAAGTATTGATTTTCTCCTGTCTCTGTCACCAGTTCAGCTACAGTCAGGTCAGGGGTAATGGGAGAGCAAACCTGAACACCTGAAGGACAGTCAGCCTGCAGGCCCAGAGCACCTGAGCTCACCTGGGTGCTGCTGGCTTCCCCTTCAGCTTCAACACAGCCACAGAGGCTTTAAAAACCACCTGATCCACTAGTATTTGTTGCCTCCAACAGCCTTTGGGGGAGATGTCTGTGCTGGCACTGGTGGGAAGCTGTAGGACCCCTGGAGCCCACAGCACCTCTACTGCTGTGCTACAAGGGGGGTAAGTCCCAGGTGCTGCTGGCTGTGGAGCCTTTGCCTGTTCATGGTGTGTAATGGGAACTGTCCTATGAACTGGAAAAAAAATAATAAAGCCTTTATTTTCTATAGTCAATGCTTCAGCCTGTTCTCTGCCCGTGTCAGTCCCTGCCCCTCTGACAGCCTGAGCCAGGCCTGGCACAGGCCTCAGGAGCATTCAGGGTGCCACAGGTCACAGTGCAGCCACCAGAGCCCCCCATGCCCCTGGGGAGTCCTGGGGAGCCACTGGGGCAGGGACCTGCTCCTGGGCCCTGCTGAGGTGCCCAGGGGAGGCACATGGTGCTTCCTGCACAAATGTTCCCTTCCCATTTTCTTTTGTACAAGCAAACACCTCTCTCCCACCCTCTGCTGCAGTGCTGCTGGCCTTGGGCAGGGCTGAGCTTACAGGAGCAGCTGGGAAACAGCATTTCAGCTGCTCCTCCAGCTGCATCCATGTGCCTTCCCTGGTCTGGAAGTTCCCTTCTGGGATGGGGTGCTGGGAGGGATGTGATGGAGGTGAGGGGAAGGAGCCAAAGGTCAGTGCTGTGGGCAGCCAGGATGTGCCAGAGCTGCCAGCTGGGCAACAGCAAAAGGCAGGGGCTCTGTTTGTCATCAGGGGCTTAATATTTATTTACTTGGCCGTTCCCTCCTCTACCCTTATGCAGTCAGGTCACTGTCAGACATTTCATTTTCTGATGTGCATGCTGGCCTCTTATCAAGCTTTTTTCACCCAAAGAGGATTCCTCCTCAGAGGAACATGAGGATTAGCATCAGATGGGAAAAATGCAGTTAGTATTACCAGAATGTTAAAGAGGCAATTGTAATTTCTCAGCTGCAAGGGACACTTAAAGCAAATTACCTCAATTAAGAGAATATGATTCAGGGAACTGCTTTAAATTGAAAAAACATTCAGATAGGATGTGTGTGCCTGGTTTGAGCACTGAGCTGGGTGGAGGCAGCCCCATTGGGAAGTGGTGGGTGTCAGTGCCCTGGAGCTGGCACAGCACTGACCCCACTGCTGACCAACCACATCAGCCTATGGCTGAGCAATGCCACGGCCAACTCCAGCCTGGTCAGGCCTTGGGAGCACTGCCAGGCTGTGGTGGTGGGAATGGCACCCAAGGGAGCATGAAGTGTCCATAATGAGCTAGAAGCCCTGAGCCACCCTGCAGCCACTCCTCCCAGCACAGGCCTCCTTCCCCATCCCTCCCTGAACACAGTGATAACAGGTGAGCTTTGACCTTAATGGCAAAACTAACACAAGGAGGAAAATCCTAGCTGGAAACAGACAGGTCAGATAGCCACAACCATGGAGGAAACAGGTTCTCCCTGCCCCACCACCCATATTCCTGCACAGCAATGGCAGCAGCAGGCACAGGAGAGGCACAGAGAAAATAAACCAATGCTCTTGTTTTCATTTTTCTTTTTTGAAAAAGCAATAAATAACAACAAAAGCTGTCACAGCAGTGCAGCCATATGCCACAATGTGCTGGACTCACCACAAACACCGTGGCTTTCCTTGAGAGTACAGCCATGCTGAGTACCATGGGACTCATCGGGTGTTTCCACACCACCCCTGGTTCCTGCCAGGTCCCTCCAGCTGTCCAAAAAAACAGCCTTGGGGGCACGACCAGGGGCACAACCAACAGGTACACCTCCCCCTTCATGTCCCTTCAGAGAAGCTGCCCTCAGACTGCAGACTCTGCAGCAGCAGCCCCGTTCAGGAAGCGCTGCCGTGCCGGCCGGGACAAGGCAAAGTGGGTCTGGGCCAGCCACTGCATCCTCCTGTTGACAAGGTCTGGTTCCAAAAACGAGCGAAACTCCACCTCATCACTCCCTCCACTGCCATCCACCTCGTCTTGTCTCCCTTCCTGCTGCACCTGCACGTTGGGGTGCAGCCACTTGTAGTAGGTGACCTTCAGCCCCAGCCCCAGCAGGTAGCAGGGCAGGGTGGCAGAGACCACTGGGAGAAGGTGGGAGTGCTCCTCAGAGGAGCCCCAGAGCCAGGCCAGGCCCAGCAGGGTGCTGTCCACCAGCATGAAGCCGTGGTAGATGATGCTGCGGTGCAGAGTCCTCCCCTGGGCCACGTTGAACCAGCTGAAGTAGAGGATCACAGCCACCATGGCCCGGTAGAGCCACTCAGGGCCTGGTGACTCCATGAAGTCCGTGCCCTGCAGGGTGACCCAGAGCAACATGGCCAGCCACACCAGGAAGAAGTGGACAGCCACGCCGTAGGGCCAGAGCAGGGCAAAGAGGGCCACCACCAGGATGCGGGGGCAGATGAGGAAGAGGTTCCACAGGAAGTAGATGATGGAAGAGCCCAGGCTCAGCTCGTACTTGTCCTGCAGGAAGGAGCGCAGGGACTGGTGGTAGTCCAGCAGTGACCAGGACACACACAGGAATGCAGTGCCCATCCCCAGGCCTGCAAACACAGAGGTGAAAATGCTGAGGGGTGGCCCAGCCTGGCTCAAACCTCTCCCAGCCCACCACTGCTAAAATGAGTTTTCCCTCAGCTCAAAAAGCAGCTGCTGTCAGGGTCAGAACATCAGCACCTGCATCTCTCCCCTGACTTTCTGCCCTCCCCAAGGACAAGGAGGCTGGTGCCTGGCCTTGCTCAGAAGATGGGGAAGAAGTGCTGGGATTGAATAGCTCTGCAGAGCCCATCTCCCAGGCATGGAAGCCCTCAGCCCACACAGGCAGGTGAGTGCTGGCTCCCACATTATTGGGCTCCCCATCTCCCTGCAGTGACACCTGCTCCCCACTCTGGCAAGGGCACCACAGCACCTGCTCAGCAGCCTGTGTTTCACCCATACCAACATCAGCCCCTCCCTACTCCCCAGAAGGCACCTGATTACTCACCTGACCCTCAGCCTCTCCTGGGGCACATAAAAGATTGACCACAGTGGTCCCCCCAGCTTCAACCACCCCACCCCAAGCCCAGCATGACCCATTGGGGCACGTGAGTGCAGGACAGGGGTCCACCCTATAGTGTGACATGCCAAAGGAAGGAGTGACATGAGAGCAGAATGACACTACAAGTGTCTTGCTCAATCCTCCAGCCCCTGGAAAGCCTCTCTGCTCTGCCCCACCCAAGCCCACTCTGACCCCAAGCCTGCAGCCCCCTCCCTTGGGCCCAGACCTCTCACCCTGGGAGAGCTCAGCTTTGTTTGTCCGCAGGATAATGTAGAGAAGCAGGGTGAGCTGCGGGGTGTTCTCCAGGAAGGTCTCGAAGAGACGCAGCATGCTGATGTCGTGGGAGAGGAAGGCCATGTGTCTGTGCTCATCCTCCTCCTCTGCCTTGGCCCAGCACACCCTCCAGCCCACCTTCAGAGCATGGAGGCACCTGCGTGGGGACCCAGCTGGTGGTGAGGGGCCACGCAAGGCATCACACACCTTGGTCCCCACGCTGCCCTGACAGGTCAACAAACTCCTGAAAACAAATCCCACTGATTTATGTCCAAATCCCTCCTTCCTCCTGCCCAAACCACGCACCAGAGTAGCTACACCATGCCCAGCCATGGGTGAAGTGCAAGTGTAAAAAACTGAGCACCGACCACAGCGGACCTGCCTGGATTATTCCCTTCCCTGGCTCGACCTCGCTGCTCCCCTCAATGCCGGGAGCGCCAAGGCCGTGACGAGGCTGTTTCGTTTATTTAGAAAGCAGCGGCAACAGCACCAGGAGACAGAGCAGAGCCGGAGGAAAACTTCCCTTGCAGGGACACAGGTGGCTCCTCTTCACACTTCATCCGGCTCCGGCCCGGGGCTGGGCCGAACCGCTCTGAGCGGGAAGCTCTCGGCCCTCCCGACAGCCGAGGCACCGCACAGCCCCACCCCGGGTGCCAGGAGGGGCCGAGAGGCAGCTGCAGAGGGTCGGACACCTGGGGGGAGGCTGGAGTGGAGCGGGGGCCGGGGCATGCCCGGGAGCGGACAGGGAGGGATACCCGGGGACGCGCGGGGAACCGGGTGCGGGGCTGCCGTACCTAAAGAAAAAGCCGAGCTGTAGGAGGTGGAGGGCGGCCAGCAGCGCCACGGGCACGGCGGGGCGCAGGGCGGG